>SNVD02007761.1:0-30563 GCA_013180625.2 Boswellia sacra
AATAAAAATATATTATTTCCTCTTCTTGCTAGTGATTTTGCTATTAAACTTGATGGTTTCAATTAACTGCTTGAACATCTTTGTTACATCAATGAGAAGACTTCAACATGTGATCAATAATAAACAAGTTAATTTATGCATATCCAACAGCGCTCGCTTGTCGTCTTCAGTGCAAATGGTTAGTTAATGAGAAGGTAGTATTATTTAGCATTTTGTAAATAGTTATTCATAAACTTTCTTCTAAAAGATATAAGCCATTTTTTTAACTTTTCAAATTTAAAAAACATATAACCATTTTTCAAAAAAAAATGGTTATATGTTTTTTAAATTTGAAAAGTTAAAAAAATGGCTTATATCTTTTAGAAGAAAGTTTATGAATAACTATTTACAAAATGCTAAATAATACTACCTTCTCATTAACTAACCAAAATGGTTTGAAACCCTATAATGACCCATTTGACTCTTTATACAATTTGATTATCATTATAATAATCCCATTGATTTTATCATAACATGCTTGACCAAGACACCACATAGCATTATAGTATACAATTCCTACTATATTATTCGTTATATATGACATAAAATCATTATAAATCTTAAATAAAAATCAACAGCTTGTCGGGGTTAATTTTGACCAAAAAAATTCTACTTTAAATAATTACTTCTAAAAAGAGATTTTCTTTAAAAAAACGTAATCTAAAATATAGTCTATAAATTAATAAATTGATAAAGATAAAGATGGAAATTGATGAACACTTAAATATGCATGTTTAATAAGAGTTTAGTTCATCATATTGCATTAATAGTGTCATTAAATTCCTCAACTTAAGCATATTTGTAGCATTTGCATTTTTGGAATTAATTTCTCTTAATTTTGGTTTTGTTACAGGTTCGGTAAAATGGGCATAACTCTCTATTTATATATCAGAATGATACAATTCTTAATGTTTTGGAAAGATGATTTAATTGTCTACAATATTGCATTTCACAAGCATCATCAAATTCGGGCTCTTAGTGGACCAAAATTGGGCTTGAAGTGAACCCATCTACAGTCTCGGCCTAGTCTGACCAGGCCTCAGTATTTGGACCGTATCTCTCAAAATACGTATCCACATTGTGCAAATCAATATGTTCTAGAAAGCTGAGAGAAATATCTACAACTTTCATTAAGACATGTGATTAAAATTCACAACATTTCGATGTCAAAATTGATGGTCAAAGTCGGTGCCTAATGATCCCAATTGTCAAAGATATTTACAACTAATATTTGAAAATTATGCCCTTGTAATTTGACAAGTTTGCCCCTGGATGTATCTATAAATAGAGGTGTCTTGTGACCCTTTAGGGCATCTTGGCCTTGGCTGGAACATTTTGGCTTTGGCTAGGATCTTGTATTGTGTTTGTGTGTTTATGTTATTAATGAATTTCCTTTTTCTTGCATTTTATTTTCTTTCTATTATAATGTTCTTCTAATTTCTCTTTTGCTAAGGTGAAAGGGGGAAACCCTTGATATGAGAATAAAGATTCTCTAATCCTTAATATGTGCTTAATAATCTTAATCTTATAATGTTTATTCCATATGATTTATATTTAATTTCTTAATCAATCTTGACACCACTCGTAAAGTGGAGGTCTTGATCCATTGTCGACAATCCCTGGCACATCAAATGCTTGGATCCTTTCTAGATGATGTATGGTTCTTCCTTACCGACACGAATCTAGTTAGGAACCTTGATTTGTTGTAGACATATGATGATTGGCACATTGGATTCTTGAAACCATTTACAAGAAGTGGTATAAATATTGGTAATGAAACAAATATAATTCATATAACTAAAATGGGTTAATTATCCTTATTTGAAATATCAAGTGCGGATCCCCTAACCTTAGCCTTCATTGTTATTGTGTTAATTCCTCTTGTATTTTAATTATTCTATTGTTTATGAACTTTTTATTTATTTACTATGGTAGGTTCTACCACCTTATGAAATTGTTCTTTAATTTACTATGGTTGGTTATACCACCTATTTCCATGGATGGTTTTACCTCCTCTTGCTTTTTGTTTTATATTTGAATGGTCGGTAATACCGCCTACCATCTTACATATTTATTGATATTATCTTATCATTTCTTTGAATTATTCATATCATATTTGTTTAGCTTATAATTTGTAACGCTTAAATTCCCTTCCTCGTGGATCGACCCCGGTCTTACCGGGTTTATTACTTCGACACTTCTATACTTGGGAGACAATCTTTTTTTGGACGTGTTAAGTTTTTGGTGCCGTTGTCGGGGAAGGTAAAAATTGGCGTGCAAAATTGTAAGTGTTCTCTTTTCTCATCTTAGATCTTAATTTTTTATTTTTGTGTGTTCATCCTTTTGCTCTCGTTTCTTCTGCCCTTTCTTGCATAAAATTTTGGTCACGAACATCCGATGTAACTTGTTAGAAAAACATCATCTTCTTAAAAACATGGCCAACATCTGAGGAAATATTCACGGATGAAGGGGACAACCGTTCGCAACACAATGATCAAAACCAACGAAGAACCCTCGGAAACTACATGAATCCGGTAAGGACTAGTGCACCATCTTGTGTAGTTTCTCCTCCAGATTCAATCCATTTCAATTTCAAACCAATTTTTGTTCGACTTCTACCCACTTTTCATGGCCTTGACATGGAGAGCCCATATTCGCACTTGAAACTCTTTGAAGAGTTATGTAGCTCCTACACTGACCCAAATTGTAGCATAAACACCATTAGATTAAAGCTTTTTCCTTTTTCTTTAAAAGATAAAGCTAGAACATGGCTACAAATTTGAGGTCGAATTCCATCAGTTCATGGGATGAGATGAAGCAACAATTTTTGAAAAAATTTTTTCCTACCCATAGAACAAATTCTCTTAAAAGACAAATTTCTGATTTCTCTCAGAAACAATGGGAAACCCTTTACCAATGTTGGGATAGATATAAGGAACTACTTAATACCTGTCCTCACCATGGTTTCGAAACTTGGAGAATAGTTGCACACTTCTATGAAGGGTTAACACCTCAAGATAGGCAACTAGTAGAATTAATGTGTAGAGAAGAATTTAAAGAAAAAGACCCTGAGGAAGCACTTGACTTCCTAGATTCCTTAGTAGAAAAGGCACAAAATTGGGACACTGCTGGCACCTATGAAGTACCAAGCAAGGCCCAAACCTCGACATCCAATAGAGGTATTTACAACCTTAGGGAAGACCATGACCTTCAAGCCAAATATGCATCCCTAGCTAGAAAAGTCGAGGCTTTAGAAATGAAAAAGAGTGGTCAATTAAATTCTATTCAATAAAATGTCTGTAACATTTGTGATGACAATGACCATTCTACTGATGATTGTCCAACTTTGCCTGCCTTTAGGGAATGTCTCCATGAAGAAGCCAATGCCTTGAACACTTTCAAAAGGCCAAATCACAATCCATATTCACAAACCTACAATCCTGGTTGGAGAAAACATCCAAATTTTAGCTGGAAAAATGATAATCATGCACAATCTTCACAAGTCCCTTTTCAAACACGACAAAATTTTCAAAATTCTCATGATCATGCATATGCTCCTCCTCCTAGGAATGACTTGGAAGGAACATTGCATTCATTCATTACAAAGCAAGAGACTTTCAATAGTCAAACTGCTCAAACACTAGCAAATTTGTCAAAAACTCTTGCAAAATTTGCATCTACATGTAGCATCCAAGAGAAAGGAAAATTTCCTTCTCAAACATTGCAAAACCCCAAAGATCAATCTAACTCAAATGCAGGGAATTCAAATAACCATTATTTTGACCAAGCCAAGTCAGTCATGACCCTTCGCAATGGTAAGGTTGTTGAAAAACACATTCCTAATCCTTGTGAGAAAGAAGAAGAATCGATCTCTAAAGGACAGGAAGAGGTTGCCAACCCAACACCTAGTGAAGAAGAAACCAAATCCTCATATGTGCCTCCATTTCCTCAAGCATTAGCTACACCAAAGAAGCCAACTCACAATTCTGAAATCTTTGAAATTTTCAAACAGGTAAAGGTCAACATTCCCTTGCTTGATGTGATCAAACAGGTACCTTCTTATGCAAAATTTTTGAAGGACTTGTGCACTGTAAAAAGAAAACTAAATGTGAAAAAGAAGGCCTTTCTAGCCGAGCAAGTAAGTGCTATTCTTCAAAATAATAATACAGTGAAATATAAGGATCCAGGTTGTCCTACAATTTCATGTGTTATTGGAGACCATAAAATTGAACAAGCTTTACTTGATCTTGGTGCTAGTGTGAATTTGCTTCCATACTCAGTTTTTCAAAAACTCAATCTAGGTGAGTTAAAACCAACTTCTGTCACTCTTTTGCTTGCTGATAGATCAATTAAAGTATCAAGAGGAATAGTAGAAGATGTGTTAGTTCAAGTCGATAAATTCATTTACCCAGTGGATTTTATTGTCTTGGACACACAACCAGTGGAAGTAAGCAATTCAATTCCTGTTTTTTTAGGGCGTCCATTTCTAGCTACTTCTAATGCCTTTGATTATTGCAGGAATGGAGTCATGAAGCTATCTTTGGGAACATGACATTAGAAACTTAAATGTTTTTAATATGTGCTAAATAACAACCAAATGAAGAAGAAGATGAAGTTGATGAAGCATGTAATGAATCTATTGTGGAAGTCACATCCAAAAAGGGAGTTCTTCTGACCCTTTGGAACTTCTCTAGTGAATTCATTAGAATCAAGCATGGAACTAGGGTTTGATCTTTCTGATATATGCTCTTTATTGGATTGTGCACAGGTGATGGAAAAGGCTCAAAATCAAGATTTGAAGAATTGGGGCAAATGAATGAAAGCAAGGAAGATGAAGCTCCCAAGCTAGAATTGAAGCCCTTACCTGAAGGACTGAAATATGCATATCTTAGGGAGAATCAGACATATTCGGTGGTAATTTCTTCATCCCTCATATGCGAGCAATAAGGTAAGTTGATAGAAGTGCTTAAAAGGCATAAAAATGCAATTGGGTGAACTTTAAAAGATATAAAAGGCATTAACCCTTTAATTTGCACACATAGAATACATTTAGAGGAAAATGCCAAAACATCTCAACAACCTAAAAGGAGATTAAATCCACACATGAAAGAGGTCATTAGGGCTGAAGTTCTCAAACTACTTGATGTGGGAATTATCTATCCTATTTCTGATAGTAAGTGGGCAAGCCCTAAACAAGTAGTACCTAAGAAATCTGGCATTACAGTAGTTAAAAATGAAAAGGGTGAATTATTGCCAACTCGTGTCTCATCTAGTTGGAGGATGTGCATTGATTATAGAAAATTAAATGCTGTCACTAGAAAAGACCATTTTCCCTTACCCTTTCTTGACCACATTCTTGAAAGAGTAGCAGGAAACCCCTACTACTGCTTTCTTGATGGATACTCAGGCTACTATCAAATCCCCATTGCACTTGAAGACCAAGAAAAGACCACATTCACATGCCCCTTTGGCACTTTTGCATTTAGGAGAATGCCTTTTGGACTTTGTAATGCCCCAGCCACGTTTCAAAGATGCATGTTAAGCATTTTCAGTGACATGGTTGAGCATTGTTTAGAAGTTTTCATGGATGATTTAACTGTCTTTGAAAACTCTTTTGATAATTGTCTTGAAAATTTAGAAAAAGTCCTAAAAAGGTGTGTAGAAAAAGGTCTTATTCTGAATTGGGAAAAATGTCATTATATGGTCACTTTAGGAATTGTTTTAGGTCATGTGGTGTCTTCTAAGGGAATTGAAGTGGATAAAGCAAAAGTGGAATTAATTTCCCATTTGCCTCCACCAAAAACAGTTAAAGAGGTTCATTCATTCTTAGGGCATGCTGGATTTTATAGGAGGTTCATAAGAAATTTCAGTGCTATATCTAAACCTCTTGGTAACCTCTTAATAAAAGATACTTCCTTTGAATGGACTCAAGAATGTCAAAATGCCTTTGATACACTAATTGGACTTTTAACAACTGCTCCAATTATGCAATCTCCTGATTGGTACTTGCCTTTTGAATTGATGTGTGATGCAAGTGACTATGCGTTGGTGCTGTCTTAGGACAAGAAAAGAAGGTAAGCCTTATGTAATTATACTATGCAAGTAGGACTTTAAATGATGCACAAATGAATTACACAACAACTGAGAAAGAACTTCTTGCAGTAGTATTTGCATTGGACAAATTTCGATCTTATTTAATTGGCTCTCCAACAATTGTTTACACTGACATGCAGCTGTGAGATATTTAATGACTAAACAGGATGTAAAACCTAGATTGATACGGTGGATCTTATTGCTCCAAGAATTCAACATCACAATAAAGGATAAGAAAAGAGCCGAAAATGTCGTTGCTGATCATCTTTCAAGACTAACGACAAAGACATTAATTGAAACTTCAACTATCAATGATTCTTTTCCTGATGAATTTTTATTTTCCGTTGCTACTGTACCTTGGTTTTCTAACATTGTAAATTTTCTTTGCGGACAGGGAAAATGCCACCTCATTGGAATGCTCAAGACAAAAGGAAAATTTTAACCGAGGTGAAAAATTTTTATTGGGATGACCCATATCTTTTCAAATATTGTCCGGACCAAATAATAAGAAGATGCATACCCGACAATGAGGTAAGTAGTGTCATTAACTTTTGTCATTCTGAAGCATGTCGAGGACATTTTTCATCGAGAAAAACAGCTACTAAGATCTTACAATGTGGATTTTATTGGCCCACCTTATTTAAAAGATGACATGCATTTTGCAAAACGTGTGAAAATTGTCAAAAATTGGGATCTATTTCAAAAAGAAACATGATGCCGTTGAATCCCATTATTGTCGTTGAAATCTTTGACTGTTGGGGTATTGATTTTATGGGACCCTTTCCACCGTCATTTGGTTTGTGTACATCCTTGTTGCAGTAGACTATGTTTCAAAATGGGTCGAGGCAATTCCATGTCGAAACAATGATCACAAAACAGTTGTCAAATTCTTGCAGGAGAATATCTTAAATAGATTTGGAATTCCTCGATCCATTATTAGTGATGGGGGTACACATTTTTGTAACAAACCATTTGAAACTTTAATGAAGAAATATGGAATAAACCATAAAATTTCTACATCTTATCACCCACAAACAAGTGGACAAGTTGAATTAGCTAATAGGGAGATAAAACAGATCTTAGAAAAAACGATTAATCCAAATTGTAAAGATTGGTCTTTAAGACTTAATGATGCACTTTGGGCTTACCGAACTGCTTTTAAAACATCATTGGAAATGTCTCCTTATAGACTAGTTTATGGAAAACCTTGTCACTTGCCTGTGGAAATTGAGCATAAAGCTTATTGGGCCATTTAAACATTCAACACAAATTTGAATGATGCTTGCAAGTTACGTAAACTCCAACTGAGTGAACTTGAAGAAATCATGAATGAGGATTATGAAAATTCTAAAATCTACAAAGAAAAAATGAAGGTTTTTCATGACAAATTCATTGTTAGAAAATCTTTTAAACCTTCACAAAAAGTTCTTTTGTATGATTCAAGGTTGCATTTATTTCCTAGTAAACTTCGGTCACGTTGGACTGGGCCTTTCATTGTTAAAAATGTTTTCTCTCATGGAGCAGTTGAAATTGAGAACCCAAAGAACGGTCATGTGTTTGAAGTTAATGGACAACGATTAAAACCATTCTTTGAAAATTTTGACCAAAATGAATAGTCCATTGCTTTAGTCGATCTTTTTTAAGGATTGATTTTTCCAGGTCAAGTGGCGGATACGGTACTCCGTGACTATTAAAGTCGGTTTTTCAGTTCCCTAAAAACTGTTGCTTGCATCCATTTTCTTTCTTCTCTCTCATTTTCTTCACATGGATACCATTCTCTCAAAATTGCACAAACATTTTCCCTCTCTTCCTCAAAATGATTTGCTTAAAATTTATAAAGCTCGTGCATAAAGACTAAGGTTGTTGATGCGTAAGGGTATTCTTGCTGATTTAAGATGGTTAATTGAAGCCAAGGTTTGATTCTCTTGTGAGTTTTCAGATAATCTTGTTTCCCATATGCCAGGATTGGGAAAAAGCTCTTATGCCAAAAAGCGAAGAGCGAAAAGGTTACAAGTTTGTCCCAGATGTGCAAGATGGAATTGTAACCAGCGTTGCCGCTCCTTGGGATATTTGTCTAACAATCGAGAAGATAAACTACAGTTCATCAAGAATGGACTGAGTAAGGAGTCTTTGGATGATATCCGAACGACTCTTGAGACGCATTCTTGTGGACTTGTGCAGCGTGAAAATTTTAATTTGTGGACACAATTCCGAGATGAGCAGGAACGCTATAGTCTTGGGAATCTGACTCAAAACGACCCTGTTTGCCAGTTTATAAGAAAACTGGATGAGAAGCATATCCCCAACTCATAGAAGGTGTTTAAGCCGTTTCTGGACGTAAAACCAGGGGAAGATGTGAGCCACAGTCACAACTACCTGTACATATGCATGCGTGCCATCATTTTTGAATTTTAATGCTTCATTGCTGTCATTTTTGAATTTGTATCTTTTGTTGACTTATGGTGTCTTATTTCATCATCTTTTGACCTTTTTTTGCATTATTGTCAACTTTTTCAACAAACAATCGAGCTACCTAGATAGATATCATCATTAACATACCTTTTTGCACTCCATAAATACCACATGTCTTGTTCTCTTTTTCACACATAGTTAGAGAGTCACATAGACATGGAGAGAACTTCAAAACGTCGAATCCAAAGGATATGTGTATTCTGTGGATCTCGACCAGGTAAAAGTGAAGAGTTCGTAGAAGTAGCGAATTATCTTGGTAGGATACTGGCTGAAAGAAAGATTCATGTGGTTTATGGGGAAGGTAGCCTCGGGTTAATGGGTTGCGTATCAACAGCTGCACATGTAGGAGGTAGTCAAGTGTTAGGAGTTATTCCTAAAGCTTTGGCTGTAAAAAGCATTGTTGGAAAAACGGTTGGGAAGGAGTTACAGGTCTCCTCTATGAATGAACGCATGGCACATATGCTCATCAATTCAGATGCCTTTATTGCTTTACCAGGTGGTTTTGGCACTCTTGAAGAAATTTTTCAAATTGCCTCTTGGGCCCAACTGAATCTCCATCAAAAACCCATAGGTTTGTTGAATGTCAAAAATTTCTTTGACCCTTTGATAAGTTTTGTTGATGCAGCTGTGGAACAGAATTTTATCCCTCGTTCAGCGAGAAAGATCCTTATTTCTGCCACTTCTGCTGGTGAGCTACTTGACAAATTACAAGAAGTTGAGTATGAACCTGACCCAGCTAGTATTCAAATTAATTGGGCAGGAGGGCAAAACAAAAAGTGCAAAATTGGAATTTGAATCTCCGTTTGTTAATTTTTTCTTCTTGTCCTTTATTTTATTTATTTTTAGCATGTTATTTTATGAGTCTTTCAAGGGTTCATCGCTCTTGAATAACAGAATCTTCAGGTAATGTCTCTATACTTGATCGTCTCTTACATTTAAACATTGAGGACAATGTTTCATTTGGTTGGGGGTGAAGGACTAGTAGGACATAGGGTCTTGAAATTTATTTTTTCTTGCAAAAAAAAAAAAAAAGACGAGTAGTTAAGTAGATTCAGAGTGCGGTGTACGGAGTTCAAATCCTCTTGAGACGCATTCTGGGTCAGGAATGGCAGAGTAGGGAGGACCAGTTTGAACTCTTGAAACCCATTCTAACCAATTTGTCATTTTATTATTGCATTTTTTGAAGACTTATTTGATATATTTAGTCTTGATTTTTGAATTTTATAACAAGGAGGTCTTATTCATTTCACTTTGAATCATTCAAATCTATGAACTCTCACAACCTTATCATTTAATAAATTGTGTGCTTATGTGCTCATTAAGCAAGTATCTATGAATCTTTCTTCACACACACACATACCTTGATGTATGATTGTGGTTGGCGAAATGAAATATTGTAATATTTGAGTTCTTTTGTTTTGTTTAGGATAACAACAAAAGGAAGGGGAAAGTTTAAAAAAAATGAAAAAAATGAAAAATGAAAGAAAAAAAAAAAGAGAGAAAGCAATGGTGGATAACTTTGGTCTTGTAGCCTCCTTAATTCGAGCAATTAAGCCCGAGGGGTGCCTCAACACCTAATACCCTAAGACCAACTGGTTTGGGAGCTATTGGCCCAAAGCTCGCTACATGGATTAAGGAGAAAGCTTAATGGGATTGAACATTGCACTATCCACAAGTTTCTAAGTAAAAATAAAGCATCGACAACCCGAGTCGTTAAGCTCGTAGGGGTGTCTTAACACCTAATGCCCTAAGGCCAACTGGTCTGGGAGTCATTAGCCTAAGGCTCGCTACATGGGTTAAAGATGCATTCTTTCAAAAAAAAAAAAAGAAAAAAAAGGAAAAAATGTATAAAATGAATGAATATCCCCTACCTAAGGTTGTTAGCCTTAACAAATACTAGAACCGATATGGCTTATTTCTAATAATCCCCATAGTCATGTGTCAACTAAGCACAAAAGAAGGTTTGTGGATATCTTGACTGAAGGGTACATGAGTCATTTAAAAAAAAATCAGTTGAGAGTTTGTTTATTTGGATAAAATCAGAGAGATTCAATAATTACCACCTTGGATGTAAGTTCTATAAATCACCTCTAAATCATAACGCTTTAATTGCTAGGGACTAGCAATAAGCTAGTTGGGGGGTGGTGATGAACACTTAAATATGCATGTTTAATAAGAGTTTAGTTCATCATATTGCATTAATAGTGTCTTTAAATTCCTCAACTTAAGCATATTTGTAGCATTTGCATCTTTGGAATTAATTCCTCTTAATTTTGGCTTTGTTATAGGTTCGGTAAAATGGGCATAACTCTCTATTTATAGATCAGAATGGTGCAATTCTTAATGTTTTGGAAAGCTGATTCAATTGTCTACAAGATTGAATTTCACAAGCATCATCAAATTCGGGCTCTTAGTGGACCAAAATTGGGCTTGAAGTGAACCCATCTACAGTCTCGGCCCAGTCTGACCAGGCCTCAGTATTTGGACCGTATCTCTCAAAATACGTATCCAAATTGTGCAAATAAATATGTTCTAGAAAGCTGAGAGAAATATCTACAACTTTCATGAAGACATGTGATTAAAATTCACAACATTTCGATGTCAAAATTGATGGTCAAAGTCGGTGCCTAATGATCCCAATTGTCAAAGATATTTACAACTAATATTTGACAATTATGCCCTTGTAATTTGACAAGTTTGCCCCTGGATGTATCTATAAATAGAGGTGCCTTGTGACCCATTAGGGCATCTTGGCCTTGGCTGGAACATTTTGGCTTTGGCTAGGATCTTGTATTGTGTTTTGTGTGTTTATGTTATTAATGAATTTCCTTTTTCTTACATTTTATTTCTTTCTATTATAATGTTCTTCTAATTTCTCTTTTGCTAAGGTGAAAGGGTGAAACCCTTGATATGAGAATAAGGATTCTCTAACCCTTAATATGTGCTTAATAATCTTAATCTTATAATGTTTATTCAATATGATTTATATTTAATTTCTTAATCAATCTTGACACCACTCGTAAAGTGGAGGTCTTGATCCATTGTCGACAATCCTTGGCACATCAAATGCTTGGATCCTTTCTAGATGATGTATGGTTCTTCCTTACCGACACGAATCTAGTTAGGAACCTTGATTTGTTGTAGACATATGGTGATTGGCACATTGGATGCTTGAACCCATTTACAAGAAGTGGTAAAAATATTGGTAATGAAACAAATATAATTCATATAACTAAAATGGGTTAATTATCCTTATTTGAAATATCAAGGGCGGATCCCCTAACCTTAGCCTTCATTGTTATTGTGTTAATTCATCTTGTATTTTAATTATTCTATTGTTTATGAACTTTTTATTTTATTTACTATGGTAGGTTCTACCACCTTATGAAATTGTTCTTTAATTTACTATGGTTGGTTATACCACCTATTTCCATGGATGGTTTTACCTCCTCTTGCTTTTTGTTTTATATTTGAATGGTCGGTAATACCACCTACACATCTTACATACTTGTTTGATATTATCATGTCACCTCTTTGAATCATCCATATCACATTTGTTTAGCTTATAATTTGTAACGCTAAAATCCCCTTCCTCGTGGATCGACCTCGGTCTCACCGGGTTTTATTACTTCGACACTCCTATACTTGGGAGACAATCCTTTTTCGGATGTGTCACTATTGCTATATTAGAAATCTTGATCCGTAATTGTCATGAATTTCGAATTATTAGTAGCAAAATTATGATCAGAGATTGCAATTGGAAAATACAACCTAGGTTAAATAATCTCATCGTAATTGTAATGCTTCCATTGAATTAAACTTAGAGAGCTTGTTCTAGGTTGTTTAATGGATAGAGATTAAATAAAGAGCTTGTTTTATTTAACAACAAAGTAAGGAAAGATTGGGATAACAGAGCTTGTTGTTATCTACGTTTGATAACTTCAATGCTGTAATTGGATGACAATTCTACGATTAATTCGCAAATCCATATCTTGTGGTAGAGAAGGATCCCTTAACTAGATTTCTCTCATTGATCTTTCATTCAAATTAACTTCTTTTTTGTTATTCTTAATTTGCATTCTTATTTCATTTAGTTAATCATTCAACAAAACCCCCCTGTTTAGTTTATTGTTGCTGAAAAATAATAAATTCAATTAGAATCAATCCTCGTGGGAACGATATCTACTTATCACTTTATTACATGTGCGACTGGTATACTTGCTAGTTTTGAACGCATCATTAACCCCCACGGACCCAAGAACTTTTGGGTACCAAAAAGTTACTCCTTGAATGTTGATTGTAGAGACAAAGGAGTGGCAAACACAAGTGGTACTTATATAGTGGATGCTTAAGGCATATGACCAGAGATGCCTCCAAGTTCTCAAGATTAATCATGAAGAAATGAGGATATGTGACCTTCGGTGATAATGCCAAAGGAAGGGTAATCGGACATGATGATATTGGTAACCCTTCTTCACCTATTATTGAAAATGTTTTGCTTGGTAATGGTTTGAAACATGATTTGATTAGTATTAGTCAATTGTGTGATAAGGGATATTTTGTTGCTTTTGAGCCAAATAGATGTGTGATTAAGGATGTTAATAACAATAAGACATTATTTGTTGCTAATAGATGTGGTAATATTTACACAATAGATATTGATGTTAATGATCATGTAGAAAATTGTTTCATTGTTAATCATGATGCTTGGTTATGGCATAGAAGATTAGGTCATGCTAGCATGGACACAATTTCAAAAATTTCTAGAAATGATTGAGTTGATGGTTTTCCAAGAATAAAATTTGAAAAGGATAAGATTTGTGATGCTTGTCAATTTGGAAAACAAGTGAGAACTTTTTTTTTAAAACAAAAGAAATTTATTTCAACAAATAAACCTCTACAATTACTTCATTTGGATTTATTTGGACCATCAAGAACTCAAAGCCTTAGTGGAAGTATTATGTTTTTGTTATTGTGGATGATTATTCAAGATTCACTTGGTTATTATTCTTGAAAACTATAAATGAGGCCATACAAGCTTTTTCAAAATTTGCAAAAAGAGTCCAAAATCAAAAAGGGTATTCTATTGTGTCCATTAGGAGTGATCATGGTGGTGAAGTAGACAATGTTGTATTTGAAAATCTTTGTGATGAAAATGGTTTTGAGCATAATTTTTCCTTACCTAGAACTCCACAACAAAATGGTGTTGTTGAGAGGAAAAATAAGACTATCCAAGAAATGGCTAGGACCATGTTACTTGAAAATAATTTGCCAAAATATTTTTGGGCCGAAACCATTAATACCGCATACTTTATAATCAATAGAGTCCATATTAGAGTTTTAATAAAGAAAACTCCTTATGAACTTTAGAAAGGAAGAAAACCCAACATTGAATTTTTTAAAGTTTTTGGATGTAAATGTTTTATTTTAAATACAAAGGATAACCTTGAAAAATTTGATGCAAAAGCCGATGTTAGAATTTTTGTTGGCTACTCCAACCATAGTAAAGCATATAGAGTTTTTAACAAAAAGACTCTTACTATTAAAGAATCTATGCATGTTGAATTTGATGAAACTAATGTTATTTCTTCAAAGAATTTAGATGATTATATTGTTGAGGTAGAAAGGCAAATCAAGGAATCAAGGCTTGATGAAAAGAGCCAAGATGAATTACAACTTCAACAAGAAAAGCTTGAGGAAGTAAATGATTCTTCCCAAGAATTACCAAAGGAATGGAGGTATGCAAAAGCTCACCCTAAAGATTCATTATTGGTGAACCATCACAAGGTATGAAAACTAGATCTTCATTTAAGAACTTTTATAATAATTTTGCTTTTGTCTCTCAATTTGAACCAAAATCTTTTAAAGAAGCCGAAAATGACGAAAGTTGGATTTTGGCGATGCAAGAAGAATTGAATCAATTTGAGAGAAATCAAGTTTGGGAATTAGTCCCTAGACCCAAAAATCATTCTATTATAGGCACTAAATGGATTTTTAGAAATAAAGTAGATGAAAATGGCACCATTATTAGAAACAAAGCTAGACTTTTTGCTCAAGGATACAATCAAGAAGAAGGTATTGATTATGAGGAAACCTTTGCACCGGTTGCTAGATTAGAATCAAATAGAATGTTGTGTGCATTTGCATGTTATAAAAATTTTACATTATATCAAATGGATGTCAAAAGTGCATTTTTAAATGGTTACATTATGGAGGATGTATATGTAGAGCAACCTCTTGGTTTTCAAAATCATGATTTTCCAAACAATGTTTTCAAATCAAAAAGGCACTTTATGGCTTGAAACAAGCACCAAGAGCATGGTATGATAGATTGAGCAAATTTCTTGTTGATAATGGTTTCGAAATAAAAAAAGTTGATACTACTCTTTTTGTTAAGACAAAAAATGATGATTTATTAATTGTTCAAATCTATGTTTATGATATTATATTTGGTGCTACTAATGTTTCTATGTGTGAGGAATTTTTCAAGTGCATGCAACAAGAATTTGAAATGAGCTTAATGGGAGAATTAAATTTCTTCCTTGGACTTCAAATCAAGCAATCAATAGATGGATCTTCATAAATCAAGCTAAATACACAAGAGATCTTCTTAAGAAGTTTGGCATGGATAATTCAAGGACATATAACACACATATGGGTACATTAACCAAGCTTGACAAGGATGAAAAAGGAAAAGATGTTGAGGTAACAAAATATCGAGGTATGATTGGCTCTCTTTTGTATTTAACTGCTAGTAGACCTTATATTATGTTTAGTGTGTGTATGTGTGCTAGATTTCAATCTTGTCCAAAGCAATCTCACCTTAGGGCTGTCAAAAGGATATTTAGATATCTTATTGGAACCATAAAACTAGGTCTTTGGTATCCTAAGTGTGATAATTTTGATCTAATTAGTTATTCCGATGCGGACTTTGCTGGAAGTCTTCTTGATAGAAAGAGCACTAGTGCCTCTTGCCATTTTCTAGGACATGCATTAGTCTCATGGTTTAGTAGAAAACAAAATTCTATTGCCTTATCAACCGCGGAAGCCGAGTATATTGCAGTAGGAAGTTGTTATGCACAATCTCTTTAGATGAAACAAATTTTAAAAGATTATGGTGTGGTATTTAATCATATTCCCATCAAATGTGACAATACAAGTGCCATCAACATTTCAAAAAATCCCATACAACACTCTAGGTCTAAGCATACAGAGATTAGACATCATTTTATTAGAGATCATGTGCAAAAAGGTAATATTTCTTTAGAATTTGTTCCCACCGAGAAACAATTAGCCGATATATTTACTAAACCCCTTAGTCCAGATAGATTTAGCATAATTAGAAGAGAATTAGGCATGTTGGATATGTCTTAATTTTGCTTTAATATGATAATCTTTGAATGGTAGCATATGTTAAGGGGGAGAATATATTTAGGGGGAGTAGTTAATTTGATTACATCTTTTTGATGATAACAAAAAGGGGAGAAATAGTTGGATTGCTTATATTCATAACTAGCGCCATTTTTTTGATTAATCTTGATTTTATTTTCATTCTTTATTTTTGATATTATTTGAAAGCAATCAATGGTTTGTCATCATCAAAAAGGGGGAGATTGTTAGCCCTAAGGCTACATGATAATTTTGATGATAACAATACACATTGATTCATTGTGATTTACTAACATGCTTATTTATGTGCAAGAGTAATATCATTGAAATAATTGTAAAATCAAGAAAAGGCTTATTAAAATGAAGTGTTGAAGCTAAGGAGAAGACTATATATTAAAGGCACCAAAGTTTAAGAACAAGGTTTGATTCAAAGAATGTGATATATGAGCAATGTTCAATCAATTGGTCATATATTTCCCTACAAATGTTTAAATAATTTGATTCTTAAGCCTTTGGAAAGCTTACTCAATTTATAACATTTCATATGTTTTAAAGAAATTCCAATTTCAAGTGAAAGGTTGTCCAAATCATCATGCAAGTTGAAAGACAAATGGAAGCAGCTGACATGAGCACCAAATACTCTTTTAGATATATCTTAAGCTAGAAAAATCAAAGTAACTTGATTCTTATGGCATTGGAAAGAGGACTTAATGAAGCACATTTCATATTTTTTGAATAAATTCAAATTTCAAACGGAAGGCTAACATAATTGACATGCAATTCGGTGGACTGACACAGAGAAGAAAAATCAACTCATTTGAGCACTAAATGATGTTTTGTTCATATCTTACGATAGAGATATCCAAATGCTTTGATTCTTAATGTTTTGGAAATATCATTCAAATATGCAGATCTTTTGTGGTTTGAATAAATTCAAATTTCAAACAGAAGGTTGACAGAATTATCATTCAATTTGGTGGATTGACACAAGGAAGAAAAATCAAGTCACATGAGCACCAAATGGTGTTTTGGTCATATCCTGAGATAGGGATGTCCAAATGACTTGATTCATGATGCGTTAGAAAGCTTATTCAATTTACAGATCTTTAATGTTTTGCATATTTTCAAATTTCAGACGGAGCATTGACGAAAATGGCAGACAAAATTACAGTTTTTATGGTGGGCAGAAAATTTGGAGTTAGTGTCTTCACTTGATTAAGTTCATCTCATTTGCCTATAAAAGGAGCCCTTCTCCCATGCATTCTTCAAGAAGAAGAGAAGCATCTATCAAGCAAAAAACAAGAGAAATATCAAGTCTAGAGAGCTTTTATATTATTTATCTACTCTTTGAAGAGAGTTATACTTTTGTTGTAAAAATTTTCTTTGTTCTTGTATTGTGGTGAGAGTGAGATATTCTTGTAAAGGATAATAGTTATCCTTGAGAGAACTCTTGTTGTGTGTTATCAAGAGTTGAAGGAAGTTGCCTTGGTGAGGTTGTTCATCAAGAAGAACTCTTGGTGTGGTGTTATCAAGGGTTGAAGGAAGTTGCCTTGGTGAGGTTGTTCATCAAGAAGAACTCTTGGTGTGGTGTTATCAAGAGTTGAAGGAAGTTGCCTTGGTGAGGTTGTTCATCAAGAAGAACTCTTGGTGTGGTGTTATCAAGAATTGGAAGAAAAAGTCTTGGTGAGGTTGTTCATCAAGCAAGTTGTAAAGATTTCTACAACTTAGTGGAAAGCTTAGCTCGTGGAGCTAAGAGCCCGTGGACATAGGCAAGGTTTGCCAAACCATGTAAATTGAGTTTGCACTCTCTCTATCCATACCTCTTTATATTTACTTGCACTTGTGATTGTTCATTATTGTTATTCTCTCGATTGCATCTTTAATAACTTCTAATTTCATCTTCTTCACCTTTATTCTCAAAGAAAGAGCGAACTAATTTTGATCTTTCAAGAAAAGTTTTATAAATCTGTTTTGATAAATAAAAACCCAATTCACCCCACCCCCCCCCCCCCCCCCCCCCTCTTGGGTTGCCATACCTGGGTCAACAGTTAGAGGATCAAGCAAGTCAATGATTGGAACAGTGTAGCTATTTTGAAGCATATTTGGAGATTACTTTGAACAAGTCCTTGACTTGGTCTTCTTTGGAACATCAGGTACTTCTTCAAGGTTGGTCATTTTGGCAGGCTTGGATTACGTCTGGAGCCTCTTGGTATTGGAGAAAGATTATTCTGAGTCGGGATTGATGCAAAGGTAGATTTGTCACTTGTATTGGTGATGGCAGAGACACCTCTCTTTGGCAGGATTATTAGTTATCACATGGGTGCCTATGTGATCTGTTTTCTTTTAGGACTCTATCATCTACAGTTTTATCTCTCGATGCTAGGGTCTCAGATATTATTCAGCATGAGGATTGGGTTTCTTCGCTTGGGGGGTTAGATCTTCAGTTGGTTTGGGACTCAGTCAAGATTCGCCCAACAGTTAGGCTACGGATCAACAGGTCTCGAAGGACATTCTGTATACCAGACAACTGGTGAACTCAGTTTATCATCCTCTTTGGTTCCCTAGCCATGTCCCAGGCATTCTTTTATCCTTTAGCTGGCCTCTTTAGGGCGACTGCGTACTATATATCGTTTTCAACATGTCTTTTGTATGGTTTAGCAACTAGACACGTGGGTATCTATTCTTTGGCTGTACTTTCTCTTCTTCCATTTGGAAGGAGATGTTAGCTAACTCATGGCATGGCCTTCCTTTCTATAGGATTCTTTTCTTCAATGGTCCTTTCGTTATCTTCGGCCTCGGAAAGATTTTGGACATGTGCTAGTGCGGCTGGTTCTATCTACCATAGTTTATTTTATCTAGTTTGAGAGGAACAATCGTGTATTTCAGTAGCATCGTTGGATTGGTCAAGAGGTGGTAGTAGATATTTACAACTTGGTACAGTCTTAGGTGCATGATTTAGAGGCCAAGTTTGAGATCACATCGCAGCTTCGTGCCACATGGGGTTTGACTAGCTAGTCTTGCTTGGGTTTTTTTTTTTTTTTTTTTTTTGCTTTTTTGCTTGCGAGCCTCTTTTGGGTTTCTTGTGTTTTGTTTATGCCATCATGGTTCTTAGTTGTTCTGTTTTGGATCACTTTGGTCTGGTGTTTTCAATTCTTTTTTTAACTTTTGAGTCCTCAACGACTTGATTGCGGTATGCCCCTCGTATCTTGTATGATGGTTTTTTCTCTTTTATGTAATTATTACTTTTTCCAAAAAAAGGTTCAGGGTTTGCGATTTGAGGTTTAGGGTTTTAAGGGTTTGGGGCTTAGGGCTTAGGGTTTGGGGGTTTGAATTTCATGTTTCGGTTTGAATTTTAGAGCTTTGGGCTTTTAGGGTTTTGGTTTTGGGGGTTCGGGATTTGGGTTTCAGGGTTTTGGGGTTAGGGCTTCAAATTTAGGGTTTAGGGTTTGGAGTTTGGGGTTAGGGTTAAGGCTTTAGATTTGGGGTTTAGGGTTTAGGGTTTGGGGTATAGAGTTTACGGTTTAGGGAGAGTTTTTTTTCTGAAATTTTCTCTGAGCAGTTGCCACCTTTTTAGACTCCTACTGAATGTTCCCGATATCGGATCAAGGTGATTAAGATAATGTTAGGAAGCTCTTAGCGGGTGAATCTTGCCAAATTGTTATTTAGCTTCTACAGTGCAATTTCGATATCCGCTCTAAGCATGTAAGATATCAGTGAAAAGGCTTCAAGGAGACTCATCAACCGCCACTGACGTCGATATTCTTGTTATCCATTACAGGTTTTCGGTGACTATCTCTGGCCCCTACAATACATTCTTGTTTTTCGTTCCAGGCGAGTGAGGTTACGGTGAAAGCTTTCAATGAATTGAGTTCATTGGTATAAATTTCTCTATTAGATGACACCAAACTAGAAAGTTCTTATCAAAATAGTTGCTCGTGTCCAATCCAGTGACAGGTCTGCCTCTTTTCTTATAATTTCATTATGTAATTCTTTGCTTGTGATTGGATTGCTATGGAGTTTCGATTTGGATTGTGTTTGTGTTGCTTTCAAAGTACTTTGTTGTGTGGTTTTGGCATCTTCTACCTTTTCAACCTTTTGCCACAACAAAACCATATCCTTCACCACATCATTATAACCATGCCACCAACCACAATTGACCCAACGAAACCTACCAAGCCCATGTCCAATGCTAACGATCCCCTACCCAAGACCAACACCAAACCACCCCAAACACCAAGTTTTTAGGCTGATCGGGTGAGGGTGACTAAGGCCAGTACTTATTTTACTTCGGATTCGATTGCACTTAAGTTGTCGGGTTTTGTTCTAAAGTCACCAAATGAGTTGATAAATGATGATGAGTCTGAGTGGCTACGCTGTTTTATGGGTTTTTTTTGGAGTTATGACATGCCTTCCCATGCTGCTTGTTCTATTGCCATGCAAGGATGGAAATCCAGCGGGCTGGGGGGTGTTTGTTCCACAAGCATAGGTTTTCTAATCTTTTGCTTTAGAACTGAGGATAACGTCCATGGTATCTTGGAGAGGGCCTTGGATGTTTGGAGAAAAAAAATCATCTTGCAATAGTGGAAACCCCACTTCTTTTTCGATAAAAAATCGAATTTCTAGTATTCTGGTTTGGGTTAGACTGCATGGATTGGCTTTCCCACTGTGGCTAGTAAGAGCTATTAGCAATGTTTCTAGTATCATTAGGAGGCCTCTTTCATGTGACAAGATGACATATAAGCATAACCAGTTATCTTATGCCAGGGTCTGTGTTTAGTTAGATTCAGAGCATTCCCTAGTGCATGACTTTGAGATTCGGTGCAAACTGTCTTCAGAGCTTATCAGGATCAGAGTGGAATATGAATGGAAGCCTAAACATAGTACTAATTATTGTCTATATGGATATATCTATCATGTGCCTGTTATCCATTTTACATATAGTGGGGATGAGACGATGGTTGCTGCTACACCATAGCAGCAGTTCATGTTGAGCATTCAATTTTCGCATAGATGACTATAGGATCAGTTGAGGATGATGGGGCTTTGATGGTCGATCCTGGTGATGATGTTGCATCATTGATTTTGGGTTCAGAGTATGATTCGGGTTTTGATTCACTATCTCTTTTTGAGGTAGATTAGCATAGGCTTATCGAGTTTTCAAAGTGCATTATGAACCGAGAGGCCTCCTTGTCTGATGGTCTAGAGACTTCATCGCCTTTAAGACTTGTAAGGGCTGATATACAAACTCCTACTCTAGTATCCTTAGATACTCGCCTGCCTATTGTTGATCCTTCCTCATCTATAAGAAAGGGCAAGAAAGATAAGAAGGCCAGGGGCACAGGGCTAAGGGGTAAGTGCGCCTGCTGATTGTTTATCTTTGAATTTGAGTTTCATTCTAGTTTCCTATGATAGAGAGTTTGAATATTAGAGGCCATAATTGCTTCTCTACGTAGAGGACGGTTAGGAATTGGATTTCTAGATTTTCGTTGGGAATGATTGGTCTTTTGGAGACTAAGGTTGATCAGTAGTATCTTGAGTCAGTGGTTTCAGTAGCTTGTCCTTCTGGGCAGTTTCTGTCGAATGTCACGAATTCAGTTGCCTTTAGAGTATTATTTTTATAGGATCATACATTATACAGTATAAGTAGTTGTCAGATATGATTTCCTTCATGTTGGTCTTTGTTTATGGTTCTAATAACCTGGATATTCGTTGACAATTATTCTACTTTATCTGGGATCAGCCTGTAGCCTTTGGTGACTTACCTTGGACAGCATTGGGAGATTTTATTGCTAATTTGAGGTCTTCAGATAGGGTTGGCAGGATCAAACTTGACATGGTTATATGGATGAGTTTGGGTAGTGTGTTTATGATGTAGAGTTGATCAGAGTTCTATCTTTTGGGCTTCGATTCACCTGGCATAATGGACACCAAGGAGAGGGGACTATTCTTAAGACACTTCATTGGAGTTCTGGCAACTCTTCTTGGTTCTTGACTTGATCGGGTACTATTTTAGAGATTCTTCTTAGGGATGTTTTGGATCACTGTGCTATGGCTATTTGGTTTAGAGATTAGAGACAATAGGGCCTTCTCCTTTTAAGTTTTTGAATTTTTGGGCTGACCGAGAGGATTTTTTGGAGGTTGCTTAGAGAGAATGGGATACGTCTGTGGATGGCAACCCTCTGTATAAAGTCACTAGAAGATAGGTATGTTGAAGCATGAGCTCAGGACTTTGCATGGCCTCACTATCCAGTAGGGTTAAGAGGCTAATAGGCTGTGGGCCAGGCTACTTTGGATGACAGCCTATTTTTGACAGAGCGCATTTCAGTTGAGAGGAATCTATGCAGTAGGTATTTCAGACTCTATCAGGATGAGAAGGCTTTCTGTAGATAGAGATCTATAGTTTAGTGGCTCTCTCTAGGGGATAGGAATACTAAGTTCTTTCATAAGTCTTTGGTCTATCGACAAGTCGGAAACCAAATTCATCGACTTAAGGATGAGGACGGTACTGTGGTTACTGATCGAGGTGATTTGGGTCAACTGGTAGTAAGGTTTTTTCAAGGACTTCTTATAGCTCCTCATCAGCCTTCTATTATGGATGCCTCACGGTTTTTTTCTAGGCTGATTTATTAGAAGATGATACCTTCTTTGTTATGCCTTATTACAAATGATGAGATCAAGATGGCTTTATTTTTTGTTCTCGATGACAAAGCTCCTAGGCCAAATGGATACACCTCTTTGTATTTTAAGAAAGCTTGGGGGATAATCGGTGTGGAGTTTAGAGCTACTATAAGATAGTTCTTTGATACCTGTAGGATGCCTCGATGTGTTAATGCTACCGAGATTACTTTGGTTCTGAAGGCTGAACATCCAAGGACCATGAGTGACTTTAGGCCGATTTCCTATTGCAATGTGCTTTATGAGTGTATCTCAAAAGTGATAATGATCAGTTTAAAGCGATTTTGCCTAAAGTGACTGAGAGTTCATAGTCTACTTTTGTTTCAAGGAGGATCTCTGATGCTACTACGTTGACACAAGAGTTCATGCATAATTGCCATTTTTGGAGTTCACCACCATGGCATGCTCTAAAGGTGATATACACAAAGCTTTTGATACAATCAGCTGGGTTTTCATTCTTTGTAGGGTTATAGACTATAGGTACTCTGGAGTGTATGATTCAATGGATTGAGACGTGCCTGTATTCTGTGCATTTCTTGGTTGTATTAAATAGAGAGCTTCATGGTTTCTTTACTACATCTAGAGGGGTTCAGTAGGGTGATCCTTTATCACTGTATCTTTTTGTATTAGCCATGAAAGGTTTGAGTGGTATCTTTAGGGAGACTGCTTAGAAACTCAATTTCTTTTTCGTTTTTGTTGGTGATGTCAATAGGTATCCCTCACGTATTTTTGTTTTGTGAATGTCTCGATGGTTTTTCGTAGAGCACATGTGGGTTTTGTAGTGGTGGTCAGAGATGCCCTAGAGAAGTTTGTAGGGCTCTAAGGACTGGTTACCAATTCAACCAAGAATCATGTTTTGTCTTCACGAGTTAGTGAGGAGGACTGAGTTAAGTTGTAAGCTATCGTTGGTTTTCAAGTTAGGACTCTACCTGTCAGATATTTGGGGGTACCTTTGATTAGTCCTTGGTTGTGGCTCTCAAATTATGCACCTTTGATTGAGGGGATTTTGTCTAGGAACCAATTGTGGACATCTGCGAACTTGACTTATGTTAGTCAACTCCAATTAACCAAGTTAGTGCTATTTTCTATCAAGGTCTACTTGTCTTCCAAGTTCATCTTACCTGCAGCTGTGGTGTGAAGATTAAGGGTATTCTAGCTGCTTTCCTTTAGAAAGGGACTTCTTTGTCTCGTTCTAAGGTGAAGGTAGATTGGGCTTCAGTTTGTTACTCATTGAGGGAGGGGGATTTTGGGATTAAGCGTGTCAAGGATTGGAACAGGGTAGCTATTCTTGATCATAGTTGGAGACTGCTCTCGGACAAATCCTCCACTTGGCAGATTAGAGTTACGTTTGGAGCCTCTTGGTCCTAGAGGAAGATTCTTATCAGTTGGGATTGGTGCAACAGTAGATTTGTCACTTGTTTTGGCTATGGTAGAGATGCCTCTTTTTGGTAGGATTATTGATTATCGTAGAGGCACCTATGCGATTTGTTTTCTTTTAGGACTCTATCAACTATGGGTCTGTCTCTCTATGTTAGGGCCTTAGATATTATTCAGGATGGGAATTGGGTTTTTTCGCCTAAAGGGCTGAATCTACAAATGATTTGGGACTCAGTCAGGATTCGTCCGACAATTGGGGCTACAGATCCAGTTTTGCAAGTAAAATCATCCACCCAACGATATAACAATAGATGATGCAATTTTTTTCAAATTACATATGTTATTTGGAAGCTTACCCATAAAAAAACCCCTTAAATTGAAAGTCTTTAAGTTGATAAGCTTACCTATAGAATCGGGAAGTGTTTTTACCTTTGTATTTCTCATACTTGGGTAGTGCAGATGATAGGTTTCCCACACCTTCTGAAAGACATTCTAAAGGAGCATTTTCAAAATCAAGTACTTTTAAAAGCTTGAAGTTAGAGATAAAAGTAATAGTCATGAAAGCGTCAGGCAGTTTATCAACATTACAAAATAGAATCGAACGAAACTTTGATTCCTTAATGTTTTGTACAGAAGAATAAGTACTTCTGTGAGCTAAAATATGCCAGTTTTTATTGCTGTTATTGAAGTCATCTCCATTTAGAACTAAAGAGAAAGCTAATTCTTTAGTTTTTCTAAGGATAACCTCGTACATCAGATCATGGATTCTATAGTTCTTAGCTCTTCTAAAAACATTTCTATTTGAAACCTGAAGCAAGCTTGTATCAATGAGCTCAGTTAAGTATTCTTCTACAGCTTGTTCACATGGACGTTTACTATGAAAGACAAAGCTCTCAACTATCAATAGTTGAATTAGTCCCCTACAACTAATTGAGCAGCCCTCTGAAAACAAGCCAAATTACAAGAGATATGATTTGAGGTGGTTAAGGAGATCACTATAACCTTAAGATAAAACTCTGTTGCAACTTTCTAGATGGGAATCACTCTCCAACTTTGATGCCAATCACCAAGCAACTTTTTCTATTTAGAGACATTCTTGTTTTTGGTTGATAGAAAATCACCTATAGTAGCAATTGCTAGTGGTAAACCTCCACATTTTGCAATGATGTTCTCAGACAAGTCTTTCAACTCTAAGGGACAACATCCATCATCAGTGTTAAATCTAAATGCCTTTCTATAGAAAAGTTGCCATGCACCATATGGAGTCAAAGGTTCAAGCAAGTGGACTTGAACAGTTGAGGATTGTTTAGAAAAATTAGCAACGCCCCTATTTTGTGTTGTAAGCATTATCCTATTGTTCATGTTGTTATCAAGTAAGGCATGCTCTACATCTCTCTAAAATTGAAGTTTCCATACATTATCAAACACAATCATGTAACACTTGTCCTTCAAGTGTTCCCTTAATGTGGTGATGAGAGCCTTCTTTTCCATTTAGTCTGCCTCTGCTGGAGCAGACCTTGTTAGAATATGAAATTCTTGTATAATTGTTCGTAGCAAATCTTTCTTGGTATGTTCCTTCCCAACGATGATCCATGCTTGACAATCAAAATGCTTTTTCACAAATTCCTTATCATAAATTTTTCGAGCAAGATTGGTCTTGCCTGTTCATCCTTCTCCCACCAGCACAATCACTGAGTGTTGGGGTCTTCCATTCACCAACCAATCAATCAGTTTATCTTTAATAGATTTAAAGCCCACAACATCAGTGGCTTCGATGAAAACGAAACTAACTCTAGAGTCATGTGGCATAACATGTGTTATTCCTCATTGATCCTTCTAGATATATGGACCTAAACCCATATCTTTGTGTTCTTGGTTGTGTACTGGCAAGCAATGATTTTATTTTTTTAATCCTAATAGCAATTCGATGCTATAGTTTTATTTTCTTTATACAATGTCTCATTTTATGACGGATACCAATGAGGCCACAACTATAAGGAAGTGTGCCATGGAAAGTGAAAATTCATTAATTACATCTTCAATAAGCTTCCCTCACATGTTTCACCCAAGTTTTGGCACCTTCATTCCCTCTTTCGTCATCTTGAACTGCTTGTGCATCTGCATCCTTAAGAAAAGATCTAATGATCTGCAATTCACTTTTGATGTCTTCAACCTCGTGTTTTGCACTGCTCAATAACTTGATTTCATGGACAAGCAAGGAGCGCATCACTTTTAGAGCAAAGCTCACTGCAGCATCTGCCATATTTCACCCTTTTTCTCCTGCTTACTCTATTGATTTTATGAAACCAATCAAAAGGTATTGTTTTTAAGAACATGTTCATTCGCATATGTACCATACATAAATAACAAATCATCGAAACAAAATTTAAATATATTTTTTGATCTGACACTAACTCTTAATATATATATATATATATATATATATATATATATATACATACACACACACACACATATGTAAACATACATATTTTAACTCATTTACCTCCATAGTAGCAGCAACATAGACTAGGCAAATAAAGAACCAGTACCAGTGAGATTTCGTATCTCTCTTCTCTTTAAAAAACAAACAAACAAACAACCAAACAATTAGATTTGAATACAAATTTATAAAAGAGTTAAACTAACAATATAAGAAATAACACAAAATCTTACAAGAATAAATATACTTGTTTCCCTTTACCAAAAATCTCTTAGCTACCAAACCACTCGATCTGATTTTGACCTTAAGTCGTTGCTTTCCTCTTTCTTAATCTGATCCTTTTCTCTGCTTGGAGTTTCTTTCCATTGCTGTCCACGGTTCACTCACCTTTTAAAAGTTAGCTTGTATTAGAGTGTGTTTGATAGTTCAGATGATGATTTAACATTACTTGCTATCCTGAATTGATGAAGTCAACATGGTAGTAAACGGCTGCTCCATCATACTTTATCACAATAGTGGTTGAGCCTATATGCCATGAAATTTTTTATTTTTTATTTTTAAAATCATTAAATCCCCTATGCATTTTAGAGGTGTCAATAACCTTCTTTATCAATAATAAAATATGCAAATCTAATTGTTTACCTTGCTTTGACTTTTAAACTTAGTAATACCTTTATTAATATATGATATGAATGGTCCATTTTATCTCCTAAAAATGTAATATTTACATTTATTTTTTTTGAATAGATTTTATGAATTTAAATATTAGTTAGTTTTTAAATTTAAAAAATATTTAAAGTAAAATAATAATCTTTTGTTTCTGGTTGTTTGCAAATGAGAGGAAGACTTGGGCATTAATATATTGAAAGAAATGACATTTGTTAAATAAAATGTGAAGTCGGTCCAATAAACTTATAACAATTTAAATCAATTGTAGGAACAGTTATAGAAAGTTATATGTAGAGGCAATAGGCAATTACAATTACCAATTGCTGCACCAGTTTCTACAGTTATATGTGATGGCTTTTATAACTATTATTGTATGATTGTGACTGTGTGTATGTAGTCTTCATGTGTGAGTTTTCACGTATGAGTGTTTCTTCTCTTTGGGATAAAGAAATAACAAAGGCTCTCTCTGTGAATGTAGGTCATTTTGGACCGAACTATGTTAATCATTGTGTGTTTTGTTATTCTTTTTATTGTTTGCTTAGATCAAAATCTGTAGATTTTGCTTGCTAGTGTAGTATGTTTCAACATTCATAACAAACATATCATAAAGGTTGCAACAAACTAGTATCAGAGCCAATGCTTGCAATTTTCTTTTGGGAGTTTCTTGTTGTTTTTTGTGGCTGAGATGGGAACCAAATTTGAAGTTGAGAAGTTCACAGGTAAAAATTATTTTGGCTTGTGGAAGATGAAGACGAAGGTTGTTCTTGTTTAAGAAAGGTCTTGTAACAGCTCTAGACGATGACGAAAAACTGTCATAAACCATGAAAGAGGAGGAGAAACAAGATCTTCTTGACAAGGCCCATAGTTCTTTAATTTTGGGTCTTGGTAATAAGGTTTTGCGAGAGGTTAAAAAGGAGACTATAGTAGCTAGGGTATGGAAGACACTTGAGGATCGATAAATGTTTGTAGCAGCTCCAAATAGAATCTGCTTGAAGCAAAGGTTGTTTGGTTTCTGCATGGATAAGAGTAAAATGCTCAGTGATAATGTAGATGAATTTAGGAAACTTATTCAAGACTTGGAAGGCTTATCAGTTACAATGAGTGATGAAGATCAGGCAGTGATCTTTCTAAATTCTCTATCAAAGTCCATGGAGAATTTTGTTCATATTTTGAAGTATAGAAAGCAAACTTTAAAGTTTGAAGAGGTTCTATCAACTGTGATTGTAAAAGATATTGAAAAGAGGTCTTATTCAAATAGTCAATTTGAAGCAGAAGGTTTGTTTGCAAGGAGACGATCTAACAAAAGGGAAAAGGGTAAGAATCATGACAAATCTAAGTTAAGAAACGAAGAATAAATGAAAGGAAAAAGATTACTCAATAGGAGATATTGTTGTGGCTTATGATAGTTATGTCGGTTATGACACAGATGATGTTTTCACTATTGCGACAGAAAATTCAGAGGATAAATAGGTTCTGGATTCTTGTTGTAATTTTCATATGACAACAAATAGACATTGGTTTGCTGATTAAAAGTCTATTGATGGTGAGAAAGTCTTAATGGGGAATTACAATGCTTATGATGTTTTAGGAATTGGTTCAGTTAAGATTAAGATGACAAATAGTGTAATCATACTTTTGACAAAGGTTAGACAGGTTCTTGGTTTGAAAAGAAATTTAATTTCTTTGGGGACACTAGGTGTTGGAGGGTTCCAGGTGAAACCTGGGAATGAAGCCTTAAAAGTGTTGAAAGGGTCACTCGTTCTGATGAAAAGAGTAAGAAGCAATGATTTATATCCTTGTTGGGTTCAACACTGGTTGGTACAACTAATGTAACAGTTCAAGATAAAGATCAAGCTGTAAAAATATGGCATTTAAGACTTAGGCATGCTAATGAGAATGGACTGTTAGAATTATACAAATGGTTTCACTTCAAGCCCATTTTTTATCTAGCAAGAGCCCGAATTTGATGATCCTTGTGAGATGAAATCTTTTAGTAATTTAATCAGCTTTCTACAACATTAATATTTGCACCATTTTGATCTATAAATAGAAAGTTATGCCCATTTTACCGAACCTGTAACAAAACCAAAATTAAGAGAAACTTAATTTCAAAGATGCAAAGACTACAAACATGCTTAAGTTGAGGAATTTAATGACACTATTAATGCAATATGATGAATTAAACTCTTATTCAGCATACATATTTAAGTGTTCATCAATAGTTATGTAAACCTGATGTTCAATGGATAGGGCTTAAAGATATAATTTAATCATGTTAAATTATTAAGCTTTTTGTAAAGAGTATTTAACTCAAGAGTGTAACTTTGGACTTGTAGTGGAATGAACTAAAGTTAATAAATAGGACCTACTACAGTTATGAGAAAAGAAGCAACTGGGTCAAACTTGTTGGTGTTTGTAATTGAACGTGTCTATCAAGATCCCCTAGATAACTAATATAAAATTATCTGAATAAGGATTGGACTTGAGACATTAATTATTTAATTTAATTAGGTTTATTAGAGAATAAAACCTAGATATTAAATTAAACATATTTGACTAGTAAATAAGCTTATTATTTAATTAATTTGATTAATTAAATAATGGAGCATTTGGGCAAATTTAATTAATTAGATTAATGGGCTTATAATTAGTATGATTAATTAAAAGCCTATACAAAATTGGGTTGCACCTAATTTAGTGTTAAAAGCCCAATTAAAGACTTAATGGGATTAAGTTCTAGGAGCCTAGAAAATTAGTTAGACTAAGCCTAATAGTAGGTTTGCTAATCAGAATTGGATAGGGATTAATAGAGACATAAAAGGATGAATTATGTTAATGCTGTGAGAGTTGAAGTGGACAAGGAACAAGTCGTCACTGTTCATAAGTTACTGTTCATGTAACAAGTCTTTGCATGGCTGGGATTCTAGAGTCACATATCTAGTTAGATTATCGAGGCTCAAACTCAGCGGGCTATGACTCAGGCTGTTTCGAATGTGAGCCCATTTTCAGCAGAGTGTATTTCAATTGAGAGGTACCTTTTTGCAGGAGGTATTTCAGGCATTATAAGGATGAGGAGAATTTCTTCAAGGAGAGATTTAAAGTACAGTGGCTCTCTCTAGAGGATCAAACTACTAAGTTCTTTTAAAGGTCTCTGGACCATTAGTAGGTTAGGAATCAGATTCATCAGTTAAAGGATGAGGACGATATGGTGGTTACTGATTAGGTCGACTGACAGTTTAGGTTGCAGGATTATTGGTGTGAAGTTTGGAGCTACGGACAACATTTCTTCATTACCTATAGGATGCCTAGATGCATTAATGCTACCAAGATTACTTTGGTTCCCAAGGTACTTTAGAGTAAAATCACATTAAAATACACAAAAAAACAAAAAGGAAAAAAGACAGCT
>SNVD02007763.1:0-30285 GCA_013180625.2 Boswellia sacra
GTTACCGAACGGTCGAAGAGGGAGATATGAAGAGTGCCAGCTGATAGGATAGTATTTGGATGGTCGTGTGTGTCTGTGTGTGTGTGTGTGTCTGTGTGTGAGTGTGTTTGTGTTTGTGCAAACAATTGAGCTGTTGAGGAGTATATTTCCAGATTGACCGACGTCAAGTTCGAGTTCGTTGCCTCATGGGTGGAGAGTGGAGATGCGAGTGTGCAGGGATGATGTTGACACTGGGCAGTTTTAAATTGAGGTCACGTGTGAGAGAGGGGACGCGAACGAGAGCGGTACCTGAAGAGTGATCCGCGGACTGGTTGCATTGGTCTGCGGCTGTGTTAATGCTGTCTTTGAAGCTCGGACATGTGACTGACCGGGTGCTGTTTTGTCGACTGGCGCTTGAACCGGCGAGCTGTGCGGTTCATGAGCTTCGGGGTGAGAGTTGAAAGACTGACAAATGCTTTCGCTTTCTCGGTTCTGGTTACTGGTGGTGATGTTGTCGTCGTCTTCTTCGTGGTCGCGCTCGTGTTGTTGGTGCCGCCGCTGGGGATGACCAAGTGTTAAGGGCGTGTTGGTATCTCTGCTCGCTTGGTACAGGCGCTTCGAATGGGCAAGATGGTCTTGATACCGCAACTTTGGCTCCGGCTGTTGCCACTAGATCAAAGGTCGGCGATGGTGGGTTGAACACATCCACACGGTCGCATATAACTGTGAATGTGTGTGAGTGTGTGTGTGTTTGTGTGTGTGTCTGGCTGTGTGTGTGGGTGTGTGCGTGTGTGCGTGTGTGCGTGTGTGTATTTGTGTGAGTGTGTCGGGAGCGGGGTCCAGGCTGGATTGCGAACCAGATGGCTAGCGAGCAGGCAGACAGGCGGGCAGGTAGGTGGGCAGGCAGGCTGAGTGCCTGATGAAGGGTAGAGATATAGAGTGTTTGCCGTGTATCCAGGCGAATACTGTGAGAGCTGGGTGAGCAAGCCGGCGAGAGGGCGGGCCGGCGAGGAGCGCGGAGAAAGCGAGTGAGATAAAAGAGTAGCCCATGTGCGCCAGCGCGTCAGCGTTCCGGAGCTCTGCCGAGCGCTGCGCCCTCGCGATTGGCTCCGCCTCTGCAAGCCAAAACTAGCGGCACAAGAGAGAGAGGAGAGAGGAGAGAGAGAGAGAGCGGCGAGATCCGCAGCAACAGCGACAGCAACAGCAAGACAAAGCCCGCCTGATTGTGGCCAATCTCTTGGATCACCTCACCTGTGTGCTAGCCAGCGTCTCCGTCGAGGTCGCCGCCGCGATCGTCACCGTCACCGTGGTCGTCATAGTCATCATGAAGCCCGAGGGCGTCGCCGCTGACGAGCGGCTCCCCGCACATCTTCGCCTTCTTCGCCGCTCGGGCGCCGCCGCCATCGCCCAGGTAGGCGGCCACCGCCGGCTCACATCGCTTTCAAGGGAGGGCGGCCACTTTTTGCCAACTTTCTCCTGCTCGTCACCGTTCGAGCGTGCCAACTGCGCTGAGCAGAGAGCGCGCCCGCGAGAACACAATCTCGGCGCCGGCGTCTAGAGTCTAGACGCGCCACACTCGGATCGCGCCTTTTCGCGGCTCCAACTCGGTCGCCGCGCTGAAGCCGACGGGCGCCGGCCGACCGACTCGACGACTGGCTGGACAGAAGGCAGCCGAGATAACGACGTCCAGCCAGTTCGAGCCGCTCCTGACCTGATGCTGCTGGTCGGGCGCACCGCTTTGTTGTGCCCGGCGCCACACGCACACCTGCAGCTTTCGCCCGCTCGAACTCGCCTTGCGCCGCTCTCGTCGTGGTCGTCGTCGTGGTCGTCGTCGTTTGCGCGCACGAAAGTGAAACCGCTTCTTCTTCTTCTTCTTCTACATCTTCTCCGCCATCATCCTCTCCTACTCTCACCTGACCGAGTTTGTGGCCTAAATTTGCTGGCAATCAACAGGCAGACGAGAGAATGGGTTAGCCTTCAGCTGGCGCCAGTCGGCTCAAGTCCGAGCGAATTCAGGTCAGCGCATCGGCTGGCACGCGACTCGGCGCAAGTCTCGCCCGGCTCGCTCGTTCTCTCGTTCGCTGGGTCGCTCGCTAGGCGGCCACAACAAGTTGGATCCACAAGGGCCTCGGCGTATCGTCGATGAGCTCGCCGACGATGTCTTACCAGTGAGTCCTAGAAAGTCACTCCTCAGCTCATCACTGCAGTAGGCACTTGGTCGGCACTTGGCGTGCGCGCGCTGCGCTAAATTGTGTGGCCCACAACGCTCGAGAATTCCCGCGGGCGCAAACACAAATACCCTCATGCACCTGTTTGAATTGCGGGTAGCTGTCGTGAAAGCTTCAATTTGCATACCCATCAGCTTGTGTATGTGTTGCGCACGACTGACGAAAGTCTCTTAGAGGCGTCGAGCAACAAGTCGGCTCGCTAATATTGGACCCATGCAGCAGACGGAAGAAACTACCCAGTTGCTCACGTGACTCGCGGCATTAGTCGCCAGTCTTCCTCTCGACCAGCGGCGGCACGTAACTTGGCTTAGCAATAACCTGCTCAATCAACCTGCTGAGATCTCTCCTCACCATCCTCGAGAGCGCCAAACACTGGCAACCACATTTTCAAGGATGACGACGTCAAAGTCGAAGCTCCGATACACCAGACAATAGTTACGCGAGTGCGCTTTAAACTTCCGTCAACAGGAGTTGGATCGTCTGGCTTTGTAGTGAAACACTGAACGCACGGCCATTTTGGTACCCACACTCGTCGCTCCTGTTCGAGCAATAGATTTTCTCTATTCGGTTGCCATCAACCGGCAGTAACAATCGACACACGCTTGATCGAGTAGATCTCCGCCCAGTTAGGCCGTCAGATTGTCGCCAAACTGTTAGAGTGCGGAGTGTCTCACTTGTGCTCATAATGGTGTGCGATGAGTCATGCTGAATCCGGCAGCGAGCTTCGCATTTGCAACAGCAGACTCATTCATGGAATAGCAAGAGGTAAGCTTTGCAGCTCTTACGAGGCTACGCAACAGGTTAGGAGTACTTGTGCCACAAATACCTCGAGCCATTGCGGAGAGACCTCAAGTTGTGAATTCAATCGTGGAGAATCCGGATAGGATTTTCTGTCGCCCACCTTTGACGAGTTTGAACGATCGTGCGCTTCGATCATCTAAAAGATTCCCACGCCTCCCAAAAAAGAACCTACAATTTCTCTTGACTACCACCAGAGGAATGAGTCGTTCGAGATGATTGAGATATGAAGTCAAGATCTACACTTGTCACCCTGAGCTTAGTACACCTACGACTTGGAGCTCATATCATAACCACAAGGTGCGAGTCTATCACACCTAAATCTATGACGACTTGCTTTTGTCACTCGAATACAAATACGATAACGTACACGACGGCAGAGATAACACTGGGGGTAACTTTCGCTTGGAGGATTTTTTGTAAGAGCATCCGGTATCCAGAATTCATGAACAAGTCGTTGCTCGATGCTAATCTTAAAGATCAGGACTGTTGGTTAACCGGCAAGAGTAAGAATGACCAATAAGATGCCTGCAGGTACTCTGGATCAGTCTTCTCTCATACGCAGTGCACTGATGCTCTGTGCGTGCGCCTTCAGGCAAGAGCGCACGATATACTGCGTTGCAGAGTGCCATTGCCACTAGCCTCCGCTGTGCTACTCAGAATCAGTTCCAGCGAGCACTGACAACGGCAACCCTGCTCACAATATGCAATGATTAATCTGCAGGAACTCTATCCGTGTGAAATATCTTCCACGATTTCCTTCAACTTTCATCTCTTACATCCAACTCAATCTTTATATTTACATTCTCAATGTAAACTTTAGTCTCACTCATAGTGACTCCATCCGATATTAGACGCTTTAAAAACACCCAACCTCACCATCAGGTCACAGGCTTTGCTGAGATGGTCTCAAGTGTTTCTAGAATTTATTGCTAAAACACTTACTTACACACATCCTACAATTGATCCGCACTCATTCCATAGGCTGCGAGAGTATCAGACTTTGTGATCGATGCAGAATGTCACCGAATGATAATTAAGTCAAGCGATTCGAAGCAAATGTTACCCGATCCTTGAGTTTGACTTGTGAGTTGAATCGACTTTCGTTTCGCTTCTTGGGCTAAGTGTACACTTAAATGTGCCGCGAAAATGTTTCCCATCTTACAGAAACCTCAAGACAATGTCAATGCTGAGGACTTGGAGACTCTACAGAATGAAATTGAGAAGCGCCTTGTGGACGTTGTCACTCAAAAGTGGCATCTTGAGCGTGAGTTGGATGCCTTGAACAACTTTTCGCCCGACACAAACAGCCAACCGGCACCGAACTCTGCCAACAGTGTTGATGCAGACACGAGCAACAAAGCCACTCAGAGTTCATCTCAGCCACTCAGCAATCTACCCGGCGGTAAGCTGAGAAACTCCCTTAAATCCAGTCAAGTTGATTTGCAAATCGACAACGCCACAGACGGGTTCAAAGGGGCTGTCTTTCCATCCAATAATCACCACAAGACCAGCAATGGTGCTAGTGAAGTTACCAGCGGTACCAACAGTAACGAGACAGATAGTATCAGTAGCGAAAGTAGCTTGACAAGTAACCTTACTAGCAGCACAATTATCGCAAACCTTGCTGAACTATCATCAAATCAGCAGTCCGGAACTGTGAATAACAAAAGAGCTGCCAAAAACTCGACAAATGATCAGCCTTCAAAAAGATTCAGGCAAAATAGTTCAAACTCTCTACAAACCCCAGGTCCATTCCCAAAGCGGCCGCCGCATAGTAAACACAGATCTAAGATTGTGCCAGTAAGTATGCGCTAACTTTACTATCGATTACCTCGGTCCCACCATCGTCTGTTTGCTAACAAGACCCATTATCCTTCCTTCTTCCCGAATGTAGACTAAGTTTAGGAACTCCAACGAAGAATCTCGTCCCAATAAGAAACAAATCTATAAAAATGAAGCTCCCGACAAATTATGGCCGTTTGTCGATCAATTTTGTGCAACACCAACCGAAGAACAAATGAAGGTAAAATCCGCACTTATCTATCTATCGCACATCGTAATATCCACAATCCTTCTCATGCTGACAACTAACATTACGAAATCTCTCTTCCGAACTCACAGGATCTGGAAGGAATGCTCAAAGCTATGGATAACGACAAGGAATACTTCAAGATCCCTAACGTGATAAAAAAAGATCCATCTACACCAGAATCTCCAACTAAAGAAGATGGTTCCAACAACAGCTCCAATAGCACCTGCAACGCCAGTAACGGCTTGAATAAAACTCAGAAGAGGCCCAAGATTAAGGTTGAGGAAGAATCAACTCTTGGAGCTTTGACGCAACGTCTTGTGTCAAGCTTCATCGAGGAGGCGGATGACAACGGGCCCGAGGTATCTCGTTCAAGTTGTGACGCTTCTTCACCTCCGGCCAAGAAGAGAAAATCTAAGGCCAACAAGACTGTCGAAGTTGGCAACGCTAAGAATCTCGAAAAGAGGATCCGACAACAGCTCGAGGAGTATTCAATATTAGGTCAGCAGGATGACATTCCATACATGAGTGAAGAGGATGAAGTCTTGCGAGAACTTCTAGCCTGTCAGCACGAGCTTTTATCCGTACAAAACCAAAACCGGACGTCAATGGAAACTTTACTTAAGAAAGCAAGGAGGCATTCTGAACTAGAGAAAGAACGAATGAAACTTGCAGAGGCAAATGCAGATGTGATTGCTGCATACTATAAGCTCATCCAAGCGAAGCAGAGGAAAAGGAATCCGACCAAAAAAGAAAAGGATGCCGCTTGGAAAGCTTTGAAGTCACACGACGTTACCTTTAAGAAATGTGATGAACTTTACATGACAGGTCTGGACCGAAGCAGTCTGTGAATATGGCATGTAACTTAGTCTTATAATTTACATACTCCGGAACAATCACAGGTAATAAAAATATATAGCTAGCATGAAGATAGTGAACACAACCATACCTCCAAATAATATGAGCTTATCTGTTCGGGTCCTTCGTTCGATCAGTCCCATCACTGTGCTGGACATGCCAAGTTGAGATGTGATTGATCTAAAGGTGTCATCAAATGATCTTAAAGATTCTCGCTGTGTCCTCAGTTGTGTTAAGACATTTGAGCCAGTGTCCAATAACTCATCTACTTGGATGTGGAATCCCTCGACTCGATTCTCTTCGCGCGGTCGATACCTGTAACGGCTGTCCATTTATTCTGTTTAACTACCCCCAAGCCTAGCTGCTTTCACAGGTCTGATAGATAGCCGGAATGATATGAATAATAGATAGTGAGAGTTTATGAGAATAGATGAGAAAATGATGCAAACTGCAACTAAGTAGGCCCTTGGGACTAACTGATGACGTTGGTTAAGTTGCGCACACGCAAGGCGCACATTTTGTGTTTTGTTTTGGTGCGATGGTGCGATTGCTTGTCATTTCTAGCCTCCACGTTCGCAGCAGTTCGGTTTTTGCATCTTTGGATGAATCAGAGAACTTTAGAACTCAATATTTTATTCGAGGTCATCTAGACTTCTCAGGGCCTAACACCCATCTCGGATGGATGTATTTGGATATATTGCTATCTTCTGGAATACATCGACCACCCATGCATACCCCTTCCAATAACACAGTTCGATGCCGATCGGATGCAGGTGTCACCCTGAATATTTACCCTAGATGAATGTCAAGGTGTTAGAGATACAAGGTCGCCGGTGAGAAACCGCCTTAGGCTCATTCGGCCTAAATACGTTGGTCAGTGAATACAATCTACACAAGAGCTTAATAGGGGCCAAAATATTCCGATTTCACAGGAGAGCTTCTATCTATCGCGCGCAAGTCCCTGTTTCCGGCCTATTGCACATCTGAATTTTGATTGGAACTATTTAACACAAAATCACTAGATGTCTTCCAAAAATCTAACTCGAATGAAAACGTGATTAGTATGTGTATCGTCACCTTAGAGTTTACTGTCAGCAACACTGCAGTCTATTACTTTATCCTTTGACAGTCGCAATATGTCCTCATCAGTGTAACCGTGTTCCCTCAATACTTCAGCAGTGTGTTCATTTGTCACTGGGTCACTTAGATTGGGCTCAGCAGGAGTCCTACTAAGAATTGGTGCCGGCTTGGGTGTACCGTCCTCATTGAAACTATGCCTTGTTAGCTCTCTGGTCGAGACATTTGCCTCGTTGTACTCGAGGATCGGCTCTACACAAGCGTCAGCATTCTCGAACAAGTCGGTCCACTCGCTCAAAGTCTTCTGTTTGAATATCTGGGAGAACTTTCGCTTAAGTTCCGGCCATCTATCAACCTCAAACTGGGGGAACTGTTCTTCATCTACAGCCAAAACATTGATAAGAGAGGAATAGAATTGTGGCTCAATCGCCCCGACAGATATCCACCTTCCGTCCTTTGTTTCGTATACTGTATAAAAATGCGCACCTCCATCAAGTAGATTTGCTTCTTTCTGTCCCGGTCTTGGCCAGATGAAGTCCTTCGTAAGCGAATCTGACTTCCTAGTGTGCCACATGTAGCTTGAGACATAGCGCACGCCCTCAACCATACTAACATCGACAACTTGCCCTAGTCCGGACTTGTTGCGTTCAATCAATGATATCAGTATACCTAATGCACATGTCATGCCGCCACCTGCAAAGTCTGCTAAAATGTTGATTGGCGGCACCGGTTTGTTATTTGAACAAAAGAGTGATAGAACTCCTGAAAGAGCTAAATAGTTGATATCATGACCAGCTTTCTGCGCATATGGACCATCTTGACCGAAACCTGATAACCTTGCATAAATCAACCTTTTGTTTAAGGATAGCATAGACTCTGGTCCCAACCCCAGACGTTCCATGACGCCCGGCCTGAAAGGCTCAATGAGTACATCGGCGTTTGAGCAAATCCTCTTGAAAATACCCCTACCAGCATCTTCTTTCAAATTAATTGAAGCGGTCCTCTTTCCCCTCCGCAACGAGTCCAAGTTCGGTTGTTTCGGCTTTGTGGATAACGAACGGTGGGTTGAGGTCAGATATTGAGCAGCCATGCGACACCTGTAACGCTTTATTCGAGATGATAACTTACCCGGTCTATTCTGATCACATTGGCGCCGAAGTCGCTGAAGATCAGACCACAGAAAGGCCCCGGAGCGAGACCCGCTATTTCAATAACTTTCAAACCTTTGAGCGCCATGGTCTTGGAGGCGAATGTTGGAGTTTCTAGGCTTCAACAAGGAAACAGAGAACCGCTACAGACTTGAGCGCATAACAAATCACAGCTAATCAGCTGTTGAGCGGCGAGTTGCAATTGCAACTTGCTGAACACGGTTCAGAGCACTGGCATCTTTTCAAGATGGACGATTGAACCAACATCTCAACTACAAGTCATAAGGATCAGTTTAGTATAAGACTCATATTTCTTAGTCACTCAAGGAATGTCATTTCTAATCAAACCAAGTATGAATTTATGAAGCCATTTTGATCCGCGAGTTGCGCTCGTTCGTTTTCGATGCTCTGAGCTTAGCTCTTGCACCCTCGAGACGCTTGGATCCCGCAGCATAGACTAGGCCCTGGCACGTGACGCATTCTATGCGTTGTTATCGCCCTCATTCGCATTGTTGAATTCAATTGGACATCTTTACAGAAACTTGATGCTATTACCCAATATGACTCCAAATCTGACTCTCAGATGCCTTCAAATCGGGAGAGGGTACCTGCAGCGTGATATTATAGCTAAAACCAGAGAAGGATCTGATTTGTTGACAAACTTGATACAAACTAGGTACGCTGGTCATGCCAAGTGGCAGAATATTGCCAGAACGAAGCTAACGAATGATCAGCTAAAATGTCAAACAATATCAAGATACGCTCAACTCACCGTAAAAGCGGTGCAGTCAGGTGGTGGACCCGACCCCAAGCTCAATGGAACCCTCGCCCGTGTCCTAGCGGAGGCAGGAAAGTTGAATGTTCCCAAAGCAACATTAGATAGAGCCATAGCTCGTGCTATGAACCGGAAGATAATTTATATGAACGTTGAGATCCGCGGTCCTGAGGGCTCGGCTATAATCGCAAGATGTGAGACCGACAATCCTAATGAGCTTAGGAGAACTCTCAAGAAGATATCTAAGAAATTCGATGCTCTCCTGTCCTCTTCAGAGAAGCTTATGACCATGTTTTACAATAGAGGCTATATCCGAGCTGCCGGCAAAACAAAAGATCAGCGTCCCATCGACCACGAATTTGCTGAAGAGGCGGCCATATTGTGTGGTGCAGAAGAAGTCACTCTTGAAGTGATGGATGCCGCTGATGAAGACCTCAAAAACATCTGGGTCTTTCATACAGATGCAGACAGTATGGACCGTTGTCGCGGCGAGTTAGAAAAGATGAGTCTTAATGTACTCAGTAGCAATCTAGATCTAGTTCCTTACAATGCCGTAGACTATGGTGAAGAAATCTACGAAAAAATACAAGAATTCCTTGAAGCTTTGAGGGAGTGTGATCAAGTTGTTGATGTTTTTCACAATGCTTTGGCACCTCGCGGGGAAGACAATTAAATCTGGCTTTATAGCTTTGTCGAGTTTATTGACGTCCAGCTTTGGAACGTAGATTATCGAAACTCTGGTCTTCGAGTATTTGGCAGTTTTTGAGATACTCAACAAGCGCCTCCTTATCCACTACTTTCGAACGTTTTGATGTGTTCAGACTTGTATCTGGCGACTGTGAATGTTTCTTGGGAGGCGATACGATCCTCTCGTCCTCCTCAAATGATTGGTGTATTTCAAATGGGGGAAAGCTATCGTGAGTAGGTTCTGTCTTGTGAGTAGTTGGTTCTTCAATCTTGAAGCCGAATTCATCCTGCTGAATACCCAGGAGCTTCTGGTCGTAAGGACTGACGGATATGGGTCTCATGAATGTGTGTGGCCAGAAGTGAATGTAAAAGTCGTAACAAGCGCTAGCTGTAAATAAGCCACAGACAAGCCATTCGAGATACACCATAAGAATAGAGATTTCTTCCAGTACTCGGAGATAACACAGGTCATAGTATAATAGAATGCCAACAGAGGTATTAAACAATGCCCAGTAAGCAGCTCGCTCTGATTTCTCAATGTCCAATCTTCTACGCTGGACACTCTCGGCAATCGGGCTGTTCTTCGGTGTCACCCCTCTACCTCGGTAGTAGAGAGATGATGGAGTTCGGCTGGCATCCATTGAGGTTTATCTGATGTGAAGTTAGTAAACTTGTATCACTTATAGTCATTTGGTTCTCGTCGGCTAAACTTTTTTGTCTGGAAAAGCCGGAGCCGCTGTCACGAGCGGCAACATGCGCTGTTGTTTTCATTTCTGTAGGAGTTCAAGTCGATTCTTACTGCTCTTTGCTCCCTACTTTCTTGCTAGCGCTCTTGTGCAGATAGTGCACGATGCTTGTGATCTATGTATATGTTACATTCTCTCACATACTAACATAGGCCGCCGCTGTATCTCAATATTATTCGCGACTGCATAGCCAAACTTAATTCTATATGTCTCTCGACTACTCAACTGGTTGGCCACGTGTTGTTTTGATGATTCCTCAACTCTTCTGCATAACGTTTTCGATAACATCTCGAAAATGTTTATGTTTCCACGAACATATCGTGCACGGGTTCGTCATCAGGCGTACAGATTTGCTTGTGAACTCGTGCGCTCATCGCACTGACGCGTCTGGAAGATTGCTCACTCCGGACACTTTCATCTATTTGCGCGCCCCTATCCCACGTGCAGGTTGAGGTCGGTTTTGTCAGCCAGCTTCGCTCCTGTCTCCAATATTCAAATTCGCAAAGGGATACATCATGTATATAACACCTGAGTACCTAAAACACAAAGCTAGTAGACATCGAATTTACTATACCAGCACGCAGTTATTCGGGTGCACTAGGTTAATTGCATTCTACAGGTATGTGATACTTTGATTGGTGGCTCTCACCTTCGCTGTCGACAAGAGATGGACCTAAATAAAGCTATGGTGGATCTTTATAAACAAAGAAACATGACAAACAAACCGAGCAAACTTCGTAACAAATCTGATCCAAGGCGGTCGGATAGATTAAGCGAGTCTCAACATAACAAGATGGAGCTACCTGCTGTAGACAAGGATTCACTGGACACGCCGAAGAGGAAACAGAGCAAGTTTGAGGAAGCAATTGCATCTATGGACTTCGATCCAAAAACTACATTTGCAAGTTTGTTCGGCTTCGAGTATGTCAGGGATCAAATCTTAAGTGTTGTCAATAGATTCAAGCGGGCTATCGATTGTGAGGCAAAGAAGTCGAGCTGGCCCGTTCTTTTATGCGGTTCCAAAGGCTTGGGAAAGACATGTCTTGTCGAGGCTGCATCGAACCATGTCAAACTCAAAATGGTTCCTATCAAGCTGAGGCAAATGGTCGAGCTCACTAGGAACGAATTTAAGGAGTCTCTAGAGCAACTCATACGACATAGCATGGCAATCCAACCAGCTGTTGTACTCATCGACGATCTGGATCAGATAGTTGACAAGGAAGAGTATAGATATCTCATTAGAGGTGCTATGAGACGACTTCTTGATGATCAATCGAAGCTTCTCGTCTTCTGCACGACCTCGTCTACTCTCGATAGCGTCGCTGACATTGATTTCTTGTTTACTTTGCATCTGAAAAGACCATCATTGGACGCCAGGCAGAAAATTCTTGATAGTCTACGCAAACACAATGAAAATTTAACAAATTTGACTGATGACTGTTTACAAGTACTTGCATCCAATACCCCTTCATTTACGGCAGTGGATTTGCGCAAAATGCTGGATATAGCCGAAACCGATTCCGATGGGAAGCCCCACATGGATCATTGCATCAAAGCTATCGAAATGATCAAACAATCTTTCAAGAGAGGAACTCATCTTATAGGTGAAAAACCGTCCGTCACTTGGAATGACATAGGCGGCATGTTAGAAGTAAGACAGTCTTTCGCTGAGATACTGAAGCAGATACGACGAGCGGGTAGGAACTGCAAATTCGCTGGCATAGCGCTTTACGGTCCACCTGGTTGCGGTAAGACGATGGTTGCTCAAGCAATGGCCAATGAAGCTGGTTTCAATTTCATATCCATCAAACCCGCGGAACTGATTGATAAATTCTTGGGCGAAACCGAAAGGAATATTCGTCGAGTATTCCATGAAGCACGTGAACATGAACCTTGCATGATCTACTTCGACGAGTTTGATGGATTATGCGGCACAAGAGGTAATAAGGACACTATCACGAGTGCTATCCAGACTCTGTTGAGTGAGATGGATGGATTTGCTAACCGCGGACAGAGTATAATCTTAGCTTCAACCAATCGTCTTGAAGACATTGATCCAGCAATGAAAAGACCCGGCCGACTGTCGAAGCACATCTACGTGGGGCCACCCAACCAAACAGCAAGGCGTGATATACTGAATGTGATAACAAACAAGTCGTGGATTCAGCTGGGTCCAGACGTTGACCTTGATTGGTGGGCGAATGAGACTGAGAACTTCACCGGCGCCGAGCTCGATTTTCTAGTAGCGGAAGCTGAGGCTAAAGCCGTGGTTGACTCTGAAAGCACCTCTGAAGTCGGTACAAGTTGTGAACGAGTGACACTACGACGTGACCATTTTGTGTACGCTCTAGACAAGATTAGACTAACTAATAAGGAACTGGACAAGAAGACCAAGTTTGTCAAGCGCACGAAACTAGAATAAACACATTTTTGCATCGTCAGATTAACTTGTATGATCAACTCGTGCGCTCATCGCGCCAACACCACTGCAGGATTGATCTTCGCCAAGAAAGTCTCGCACGCTCCTCATGAATGAAGTAGTCAGAAAACAATATCAATCGAAAAGCCGGGGCCAGCATGCACTTGACGTAATCAAACATCAAAGAGTATCTATTCTGTATTATACTGGAAGATGGCTTCAGAGTTCGCGGCCTCGTTGATGGCTGAGCCTGAGTACAAGATGGTTTTTGTAGTCAACTCTCAACTAGAGATGGGCACAGGTAAGAAGTGTGCCCAAGTCGCTCACGCCGCCGTGAGTCTGTTTTACGAAATCGAAACTTCAGCCAACTTAGACGACGTTGTCAAGTGTCGGATCTGGTTCAGTGGAGGAGCCAAAAAGATCGTTTGCAAGGGTAACAATGTTGCCCACTTACGGGCACTTCAAGAAAAAGCTTGTGCTGCCAAGCTGCCAAACCATTTGGTGACTGATGCTGGCCACACACAAATACCTGCCGGCTCTGTTACTGTGCTGGGTATATTCGGCTCGAATGAAGAGTTGGACAGGATAACAGGCGCTCTCAGCCTCCTATGACCCTGCCTGCCGGCATTACTTCCCTGTTATTTTTTCGTACTAGTGAATCTTGAGACGATTGAGAGAATTCAGCATTTCATAGAGTTTTGGGTGCCTCTCGCAGTAACTATCTTCAACCTGTAAATTGGTGAGGTACTTCAAATACAAGTGCTATTTCTTAACTTATTTATTCCAATAGAACGATAAACTGTCAACCTTACTGGACCACAAGAGCAGAGTTTTCCATTTAATGTCTACACCAACAGAGATTAATGACAAAGATTTTGCTTCATCAACATGAATAGAATCATACTGGATGTGGCGAGGAGCAAGGTCGAGCAGCTAGAAAGCTTATAAGCAGAACTATGCTGGTGATCGGCATGTCCTAGGATGGCAACAAGCCTCACCGGCGAGCCCGAGCCGGTGACTATGGGTAAGGGGGTGATGGTCAACCTGGCTGCGAGATGAGACTTAAGTAGTTCCTGGAGACGACCATTGACGTTCTCGAGTATGTAGATGTTGTTGGTACAGAATTCTCTATGTGCCACTGGGTTGAAAGAGTTATCATGTCCATGCTTATCCGAACTATCCGCGGATGGTGCGTCCAAGCCGACTCCATATATCTGTTGGCTTACCAGAAACTTGGCTGCCTCACCACTGAAACCCGGTATCTTCTGCTCGTAGGTTTTCTTGGGGTCAGTAGTTCCATAGTAAGCTTTTTCCCCTTGTGTATAAGACTCACTGATGCCGGTGTAGACCAACACTACTGATCCTGGTACGACAAGCGAATCGCCTTTTGTGTTCAAGAAATCTGATTTGGCGATGTTGTAGCTGCGATTGAGTCTGACTTTCTCGGAGACATCAAAAACATTCACTGGTACATCAACCAACCTGTCGAGGGGAATCTTCTCAACGGACCACCCATTTTCGGCAAAGTGTATCGGAGCGTCGAGATGGGTCCCCGAGTGCACAGCCATATGGATGCTGTCGGATTTCACAAACACGCCCTTCGAGTCCTTCCCATTGCGCTCGACTGAGTAGTTGAAGCCAGAGTTTGTTGGCCAGTGAATCGTGTTGTTATCCAATGGATAGCTAAGATCAATGAATGTCTCGCGGGTCGCTCGTAGATGGCGTGCTGGACGTGGATTGATCGGCACCAGATCACTGGACGGTGTGATCTTGCCAGCCGTCTCAGGGTGGTTGTGGCCAGAGTGCGATTGTTGGTGTTGAGATGGAGCTGATCTGGCAACTGAAGATTCATCATAAAGGTGCGAGTGACCAACGGCAACACAGGACAGGCTGAGTATGCTGATGAACATCAGCGCTTGAGATTCGGTGCGGTCTAGCGCCACTTGAGACGCTGACCATGATTGGAGGTCTAACTAACTTAGGTTGTTGTTTCTTACGATAAACTTTCGAGACTTTTTTGCTTATTCGTCTTGGTTGAGCTTGACAAGTTGAGGCTAAATACTTTCACTTTGCTATTGGTACCTTACAAGCTACGCATCTGAATTGATTCTGACAGGAGGAAGGGGCCTAGCGAGTGGGAGACATCGAAACGCAATCAGGGAACATCGAGCGGGTGGAGAGAAAATTGTTTGAAATCGCACCTTCACCATAGGGTGAGGCCCTCGTGAAGAGGTGCCCGAGGCGCTCATGGGGGAAGAATGCGCTTAAATACTCCAGGACAGTTCAACAGCTCTAAAGAGTATAATGCGCAAGCTCTCTTCCCCCTCAGTGAAAGTTCTCATATAACAAGCTGATTTAATGTATATGTACACAGGAGGCAACCTGTTGAGATTGCCACATTCTGCTGAAAGTCACGAAACAGGAGCGATAGTTCTGAGAGAAAGACGAGAGGGCTCGTGATTGTTCCAGGGCCCGAGCACAGCGCGGGCCAATGTTCGTGCTCGCTGCGTGTCATATCGCTTTGATCTGGCTAGCCGAATCCAAGTTGCAATGGCCGACCTGCTTGCATCCCATCCAAAGAAGACCAGATGGGAGGCATTCAGGCACTGAGATCGTGAGCTCTATCTGTCGCTCAACAGAAGCTTGACTGAAGTACACACTGACGCACTAGCTCGGCTCCAGATGATGGTCTGTTACATGACACATGGAACAACGACTAAAATCTGATGATCAGGGAGCCAGAGCATTCGACTCATTGTTCCAGCGTAACCAACTCTACATTAGTCAGCCCCGCCGTCATTAAGGCCTTTTACATGTTATTGTCGAGGCTGTAAACGACTCTGCAAGCTAGTGAAGCGGAGAGGTTTGTTCCGTCATCCCACCTCTTCCCCCTAACTGTTAGCCTTTGCTTGATTAGCATTTGTCAGCCTGCACTCTCTTGCACACATAGCGTGCAATGAACTTTTTCGCTTGGCTCGACTGAAGCTCTGGTGAGACGAGTCTCTAGGATCATTGAGACCGTACAAATGGGCGATAGTTTTCCGATGAAGACATGAGCGAGCGGTCTATACATCTAGCAGCGTCTTATACTTTGAGTTGAGCACCCCCCAGAATAGCTCCAAGGGTTTAGATTTTTACTCAGGCAGCAAGAGGTCACGGATAAGTAACGTATAAGTGCTTCCGTTCCTTAAAGATTCTCACTATTGAATCTCTCAAGCATACGGAGTCCGAGGCGCAAGAGATCCGAGAGTCTCGTGAAATTTGTGTTCAGTTAAACTCACGCATTTCTTATCTTATTATGGGCGGATTATTCAACAGAGATCTAGTCTTGTTCATCTTTTGTCCTGGACCTACTGTTATCAATCTGTTGGTCTTTTACTCCGATCACTGCCTTTTAAAATGTAAATTGAAGGCAACAAGTTTTCCGAACCAAAGAATGAAGTCATGTCCCTGAACATAGGCTGACTGCCTAGCATCTAGAATTTCGAGGACCTTCTATTTCTTGTCCTCGACCATTATAATATGGTAGCCATGAACAGTTTTGACTGGCTCTGTTGTGTAAACAGGACTCGCCATGGTAGACTTTGGCAAATTGAAGGCAGCCTCTTGGAATGGTCCCACCATTTGACCTCGAACTTGCCACCCCAAATCACCACCGCTCTTTGCTTTGTCCTCAGACATCTCTGACGCCACCACATTGAATTTCTCACCATTTTTCAATCGTGTAATCGCCTCGAGGGCCTTTGACTGCTTAGAGCAGAGGATGTGTCTGACCTTAACAGCGGTGCCTGTCCCTGGCTTGTTTTTCCCTTTACTGGCATCTTCTTTGGAACCTTTATCCCCGGAAGAACCTTTGGATGCCTTCTTTGGACCCATTTAATTGAGGTTTAGATGAATTGACAGAGAGACTAGTCGTCACACGAGGCTGTACTCACAGTTTCAATATATTATATCGTCCAGAGTCGGTGAGTGGGCGAGGGACCGGCGCAATTTCATCAATCCAGTGCCGGACTCAGACACAGCTGTGCGAGCAAGCGATAATTTTGACCCACGTGCCTGTCCAGATTGTCAACTCGTGAATTGATATTGTTCTCTCGAACAATATTGACATTGTTCACAGTGTGTGTGACATAATCACAGATGAATTGTTGCCGATTCTGACTATTGAGATCAGTGGAATACTTCATCATCAAAGTTGAACAGGATGTCGTGTAGAGCCTCGTATAATCCTGAAGTTCTCATCTCTTCATCCTCGCCTAACTCATTAGTAAGCCTCAGTTTCTCATCATTAGATATATTTCCATAGTTAAGTCTTTGGGCTAGACATTTCAGATTTTCCAGGACGTCTGCATATTCAGGGTTATCCACAATCTCCTTAAGCAAGTACATAGGACGTATGTTATCTTGCAAGACATCATAGTATAGTACAATCTGATTGTTGAAGGTAGCATAGGCTAGCGATGCGTGATGACTCCCATCAAAGAAATAGTTTCCAGCTGTAAAGGCAGAGACAGCCTCACCAAACTTGAACCTTAAATAGTTGCGCTCTTCGTCTATGATGTAAGTCTTTCCATTCCAAGCGCAGGCAACGAAGTGTTGTGACTGGCAAGGCTCTGTCTCGGCAGATGTTGACTCCTCATCTTGATCAACGTTTAGAATAATTGTACCGGTAGATTCGGATGACGTTAGCTGGCCCCGTGTGGCCTTGATTGGTTCCAAGACGGCGAGTGCAAAAAGCTGGTGATCGACTTGTAGCGACCAAAGGATCTCGTCTTTGTTTACTAACATGAGAGTTCCATCGAGAGTGGCAATAACAATGAGCGAAGATGATTCAGAGGAATTTCCATTCTTGATGCTGCCCAATACTTCTGTGCTCACATGATGATTCCTCATTTGAGTCAGAGCTAGTTGATGGTACTCAGGTGTGAGTTTATTGATGTATTCTGTCTTGACATTATCATCTTCTGCCGAGCTATCAAAGGAATAATGTTGTTGCGACCTCGAGTTCTCGCTTCGATTGTCAGATTTCTGCTCACTCAGACTGCTCGACACTGAGTTGGAAGTTGTTATCGGCTTCTTATCAAAACACTCTAGCTTGGCGTAGGTGCCGCCCGGCTGGGCCACAATAATGTCTTGACAATTCTCATGACGACTAGGATTCAGTGAAACGGAACCAATCTGGTCGGCAAACTCCCACTTGTAAAGACCTACAAATTTACCCCGCTCGAGACCTATTTTGATCCATTTGTATGTGCGTAATACTCTATCTGTGAGCCCAATTATCACTTCGTTATGACCATCTCCATCGAGATCAGCGAGCAACAATTCCTTACAATTAGCTGGCATTCGTTGTTCATAGATAAGCTCCAATTCTTTGCTCTCAGTACCAGGACTAGACTTACTGAAAGTAGTTGCATCTGTCACATCATCCAGATTCCTTTCGGGGATCTCATGTTCGGCCGCCAAGTTGGAACAGTTTACCCCGGCATCAAATATGAACAACCAACCTTCCATATTAATGGCGGTAACATAGTTCTTTCCCAAATTCATCAAGTCACCGATTGCACAAGCTGTCACCATACCTAAGTTGTTGGTATGAGCGAAGGAGTCAGGTCGACGACCCTTGAAGATGGCCAAGTCACCCTGTAGATTAGCGCAAACCAACTCATTTTGCTGGTCGTTGTCAGCATCGCCAATGACGAGCGCTCTCTTAGTAACACTGCCATTGAAGTTGAATTTGAGCTTTTTGAAAAATGGTATTTCTCTCATTATGATAATATGTCATTACTTGAACAGAGTTTTCGAACAATCATCTCGACAAACAGTGGGCTTCATCAGTGAAGTCGCGAGGTAAACAAACACGTTCAGTGACCAGGTCACGTGCGTGCTAGTTGACGCAGGCGCGCGGCTCGCGCCTAGAGCTCAGCTACACTATGGCAACTGGATGGACACCTGAGGACATTCATGCTCTTAGAATAGGGTGGTGGCTTCCTTACCGGATTGTGCTATGTGTCCTCATCCTACTCCCTATATCATCTGCCACAAGTACAGTAGTGTTTATGAGACCATTGAACGCACGGAATAAAAATAACAGGGGAGCAGGTCATAGAAAATTGCTCAATGATAAGAGTCTGAATATTGTGGAAGCGGCTTGTCGACGCTTGGTTTTGGATGGAGCTGAGTGTTTATTCGCCTTAACGAACTTTAGCAGGATTCGTCAACTGGCCGAGGAGAAGGTTCACACCGTCCTTAGGTTTCTTTGACTTCTTCTTCTCTCGATCCTTATCCTTGTCCTTCTTCTTCTTCTTTTTCTTAGTTTTATGAATCAGCTCTCCTGTATGGCTTGACGAAAGATTCGACTTGTCTGACCTTCCAAAGAATTTATGGAAAACGTCCGCCGCTGCACATCTGAGTTTGGAATCATTAGCAAACGTGGAATTGATCATGGTCCAGAGACGTTCTCTGATCTGGGTGTAGTTATGGATTGACATTGGGGGGTTTTTGTGAAGTTGAGCGAGAATGAAGAATTTGAATGCAGGAACCTTGTCATTCTCAACGAGATCAAATAGAAAGTCAAGATCGCTGTGGCTTTGCTCGGCTTTGATTATGTCCACCAATTGCACTACAGCCGCACATCTCACGTCGAAGAATAGGTTTTCAGATGTGTAGCTGCGAAAAAGAGGTGAATGTAGTGGTAGATGACCTGTTCTCTGGAGCTGCTGTATTGCTCTCAGACAAGCAACCGTAACTACATACTTGTAGCATGGTAGAATCTTCTCCATGTTCAGACATCGAGTTATCTCTTCTGCGACAAATTTCGTCTCAGACGGAATCTGATCGAATGTTGTGGATTGCATTGCATTATTGAAGAGAGGCACGACAACAGGTGTCACCGTTTCTGCAAGAGCCTCGATGAGCGATGCACGATAGTAGTTGTCTGAGAAAGAATTCTTGCTATTGTCATTGTACTTGAAAAGATCGAGTAAGAATTTCAGAACTTCCGGTGGGCAGATACGATGAGGCGGAACGCGTAGACCGGCCAGAGCTTTCGGGATTGTCTTCTGAAGAAAATAACTTTGCAAGTTTGTTGTTGAGAAGTTGTTGAGCCTTATGATATGCGGACAAGAATATGATCCAAATAAACGCTTATAAATATTTATCATCGAGGTGGAGGCCTGCCAACCACCACTTGTCGACATATTAGCCATGTCATTGGCTATCCTTGTCAAATTGAGGGCAGCTTGGCATCTAACTCGATAATAACATCGCTCATCCTCGATAATCTCCATCAAAGTCTTGCGGGTTGCAATAGTCGGGTAGTTCATTAGTACTTGAAGAGAATCGAGCTGTGCCGTGACGTCTCGTTCATACTTGAGCTGATATTGCCAATTGTAGTCGGGCTGTTCGAAGATGATCTGACGAAGGATCTGCATATCAGGATCAATCCTGATCCAGAGCACTGGAGAATCGTGACTATCCATCATAGACAAGTCCATGTCCACTTCTTCGCCGGTACACAGAGGTATCTTCTTCTTTTTGTTCCTTCGACTCTTCGAGTGGCATGTTATCACGAATGGTGATGTTTTGTTTTCCTCTATGTTGAGCTTTTGTGGAAATGTTCCATCCAGCTCTTGAACAGTAACAGTGATTGATCCGAAATAAGGTCTCACACCTGTTGATCCTGTGTCAGGTTGTCTTATGTTCAACTCGACGACATTTCTTTTACGGTCGAAAGTAAAACTACTACTAAATTTAGCATGGCCACCCTGGTAAATCCACTGCTCAAGAAATGATGCTATCTCCTTATCTTTACCAGTAACTGTGAACACAGCCCTGTCAAAATTTGTTGTGGACAGTAGCATATTGCCCCAAACATTCATGCTGGCAGGTTGTTGTGATGCGTTCATGGCGAGGGATAGAATCTTATTGAAGACTTGTATAAGTAGTGTTCGACCTATCCGGTCTTCAAGCATTCTGATGACTAAAAGCGATTTGAGTTTGTGCGCTTGGTCATAAAATGGAGATATAGTGTGGGGGTTTTGGGTGGAGAAGTGGAAGCTGTTCTTTGACTTGTTTGGTATGTTGGATGTCTCGTCCAGTACAATACCTCCGTATCTTTGCTCGTATTCAATCAGTTTTTTCATTGTTTCCTGTATACTAAATCGATATTCATTGTTGCCGAATGCTTTACGCTGGTACTGAGCAGCAATATACTGAGATATACCCCTGGTGAGCCAAGATGATGACCAGACAGACATTGAGATGAAACATCCAAAATACTGGGCTGCCAATCCATTGCTGAGAACCGCTCTGGTTACGAATGTCTGGTCGATAATATGCTTAGAGTGTAATAGATTTGTGCAACATATACTAAGTGTTGAGTAATTCTGACAAGGTTCATAAGCTTGATCCACAAATACTTGCTTATAGTTCGAGTATGGGTATTTGAAAGTTAAAAGGTCCTCATAGAACTCCGAACAGTCCGTTAAGAAGTTACAACTAGCCTCTGCCAGCTTTTCCAAACCGCCGAGATGATAGCTCTTGATAGGACAGTTCGAGCCTACGGATCCTGGATTGATCCAGGTTTCGAACTTGCCCGCAGCGAACCCTATATTAGGTGCCGCGGTGGGAGTGTTGAGCTCGTACCTATAGGTTTTGTATCTTCTATCCGGTGTCGTGCAAGTACCGATAGAGTCGCCGCAACTAACAACAACCAAGTGCGACTCGACTGTGAACTCCAAGACCCAAGTGCAGAGATGATTGTAGGAATCCAAACAAGGAAACCAGAGCCTAGATGAGTTGTGATTTTTGTAAGTGAATACATGTGCATACTTGGAACCTTTCTTCATGGGAGGGCCCGTCTTTTCAGCTGTTTTGCGGTGTTCCTTGGTATGTTCTGTCGACTCCGCTTCGGAATCATCTCCCTTAGAACCCGTAGAACCTTTTGGACTGAAACCATTGGTTTCTGGACCTACATTATCACTCTGATTTTGATCTTGAGTTTCGGGGGATGCATTTGATGACGGTGTTGTCTGAGGGGCAGTATGATTGTTATCGTCTTTTGAGTGAGCTTCAGTTCTAGCTGTCGAGGCGTTCGTAGTTTCTTGGGTCTTCGGGGAGATTGTGAGATCTACTTCCATCGGTTCTTCTTGAGATTCTTCTTTTGGAGCTACAAAATGTATGCCTCCAGTTGGTTTTTCTATCAGGTACTCCACGAAAATCTTGAATGTGCTCCCGTCCGATACTTCTTTTTGTACCGCCTCAGGGATTGTTATGATGATCTCGCTACCACCCGAGTCTAACTCAATGCTCGAAACAGCATCTTGATGCCGGGAGCCGAATTTCTTCAGTGTTCTCTCCGGTGGTGCTGGCGGTGGCGGTGGTACATTGCTGGGACCATCTGGTGGTGGCTCGTTAGGAACCACCTCCTGGAGGGGATTGTTGAATGTGAAAGAGCAATCATGGTATTTATCGGATCCCTTTGCCAACAATTTGATGATTTGGCATTGTTGTGCATTCAGCCTAACTTTGGACACTTTACTGAGTTTCAACGGAACAAAGTGCAGCTCAGTGTAGCCACTAATCTTGGATTCAGTGAAATCAATACTCGTGATACAGACATTTTGATGAGCCAACAAATAAGTCTTCTCATAAGTACTAGGTTGTATTGCGCTAGTGTTCATTGTCGGCTGAGCCCTGATCTTTTGCTGATTTGTTCAGTATATGCAAGTTGCCTCCCCTCAATCAAGAAGAGTTGAGCCAGAAGAGACTCACTATATTACTCTCAATCGAATGTCCAGAGAGGCGTGAGAATCTAGGTCTCCGTAGACCTAACAGGGCGTCCGATTTGGCTATCTGCACAAGTGTATGGGTGACAACCATCAGACAACGTCTCTGAGCTCCATCATTATATTGAAGATTTTCTGACAAATTGGGTGTCAAGTCGGATGTATTAATAGTGAAAGATTAGATGACATGTTCCATTCATTGAACACGTTCGAAAGTGGACGATGAAACAGCTCACACGAGCGCACATGTGGAAAATTTATTTTTTGGGCGCGCGGGATCTTCATCACGCGCGACGCTGTGGCCTCAGTGATTGCGATTGTTTTCATCAGTGACTTGAGGCAAAACGCTCAGAGCGCTTGTGAGGCCGTCTTGTTCCAAGTCCGTTAGGGAGTTGATAGTTTAGGTTCGCTGATCAACTTCCATCGACCTCATACAATCTTTTCAAGTTCCACAGCGTACTCTATGATCTGGGACGCTATCTGTTGCGATGCCACCTTGGCTGTCAACGGATTCATGTCCTTGGATTGCGGGAAAGATATCATCCGACCGTCAGCACTAAGAACCCACTCGCGAGTGGCGAGGAATTTTTTCATTTCGTTCAGATCGCTCAGGAAGAGCAAGCGAACGGAGTTGACGACAGCAATGTTGTCAAAAGCAGTCTCAAGACAGGACGCGACTTCGATACGGATAGTGTTCAATAATACATCTATGAAAAATGTGTAGTATGGGGAAGGAACCTGGCCTTTAGCTAGAAACACCTTGTTATAGCTTCCCTCCATGAGGTATTGCTCCAATAGAATAGGATGGTTGATGAATGAGTTGGTCTGGATGACATCCAGAGGTAGCGTCTCTATTTCCTATGGTGGTGAAAATTACATGATGGTAAGAAATAATATTGTCAGTACATGCGCCCGTCTATGTCGGTCTAGAACGAGTGTAGATCTACTTACAGTATGAAACTCGGCCAATCGATTCTGTGAGAGTAGTCTGAGAAGATTCAGACCTATTAGCTGATATTTGTTGGTAGACTCGGGTAATCCCGGCACATCTTTGTAGTCGAAGTAGTAGACCTTGAGCTGTGAGAAATACCTCTCGAACGCATCAACTCGTTGGGTCTCTATGGAGAAGAATGCACCAATTTCTAAGACATCTCTACAGTGAATCAAGGAGCTCACGCTGGTGTCAATAGGCTGGAAAGATATCTGGGAGAGTAAGAGTTTGAGATTCTCCAAGATCTCATCGATCTTTTTGACATTTTTGGCTGCACCCCTTGTCCATTCGGCGAAAAGATTGTTTCGCTGTTCTTCGAGGGAGCTCATTGTAATAAACGGCTAATGAAAGTAGTTTCACCAACAGGGACGGCGTAATTTACAATGGTGGTTGTCAACTGAAGATTAACCAATAATTGCGTTACTTTGCGTCGTGATTGTGAGACAGTTTGCAAAAAGCGTTCCCTCAAACGATCCAATAACAGAGCCAACGCGCGAGGCGAGCGCGAGTTCAAAAGCTGAAGCGCGCTGTGAAGCCAGTGAGCTTCGAGGGTTCTTCTAGTCTCACAAGATGTATTCAATCGATCAATTTATTTTAAATTTACACCACAAACAGTATCATAGACTCGCCAGTATGAATCTTCCCATGACAAGGGCGAGAATCACATCATATCACACGTTCATGGCAAGCTACCTGCGCGCCATTATGGTGTGTATCATAAGCAGGACTTCGGGGTGCATGTTGACGGCAGCTCGTTCCCTGATGGTATTGAAGGCATCGTCGATACTCTTGGCGTCCTCTTTGCTTGGGTTGGCTTTGGAGCATTGGTAGAGGACATGGATGAGCTCAATGACAAGTTCTGGCGTATCGGAATGGTCGACCATGTGCACAAGGGCATCGATTTGGTCATGGTGGTGTTCTGTTTGCACTGTGTCCGTGTAGAGGCGCAGAAGATGCCTGAATATAGTGGACATATTACCTAGGGTTAGGTTCTCCTGGATGTCGCCGTTGGTGTTGAGGTTGTAGATGAGGAGGAGGATCTGTTTGACGAGCTGATCACTGTGGCGTACGTAATCGAGTATGAGATTTGGTATCCGCACAATTGTGCGCCGGCGCTCCTCCTCGTCGGCCGACCTGATGTGATAGAACAGTTGCTTGTACACCTCGAGATGATCTCCATTGAGCGTGGAAGAGGAGCTACCGGAGGTGACCGAAGCCATGTGGAATTCTTATCTTGAGTTACCTAAGTGGGGATGTTTAAATCATTGTAGAGCTGAGGAGTCCTGAGCCTGAGGGCATTTTTGGCATCTGAGTGGGTTGCGTGTGAGTCTGTGTGAGAGTGTTGATGGCGTGGAAATGTCGGCGCGCGCGTCGCTTTGGCGGCCTCTCGGCTGTAGCTGCACACAACTTCGAGATGGCTCAGGAATGTGGGCGCCCTTTCGAACAGTTCTTCATTTTCCGGCCTCTGTTTGATTGAGATTGCTGCTTGGAAAGGTCCCGAGTTGTTAGCTGATCGCATCAGTGATCAAAGTTCATGGATCCGGTTACACTAAGAGGAAAGAGTCCACAGAACCGTAATCGAAGGGGTCTGCTGTGATCGCGGCGATCGCGAAACTTCTAATCCAGACAGCTGAAATTCATAAGCGAGAAACAGACATCTATCAATTTTTAGTTAGCCTTGAGGCCAAGCGCCAGCACGCAACTTCTGCGTTCCGAAATCCAGTGGGCTAACTTGAGGCCTCGCTGATCGATCGCGAGCAGTCCGCATGCAGTACCAACAACAGTCGGTCAGAATGTATCACCCGAGGGCGCCTATGTGCGGCTTGTCTTCGAGGCCGTCCCGACCGAAGGCGAGAGGCTTCGCTCGTCTCTGCACGTGCGAGCAGACGCAGTCACGTAGACGCCCACCGACACAGTCACACACTCGTGTAGCGAGCGTCTTATCGGGCGCGACCTGTGCCTAGCGACTGGCCGCGCCTCCGTTCAGTCCACTGCCGGGCGACCCTATGCGCACAGCCACCGAGCGAGCTCGCGGATAAAAATAAAGACCGCTCGCACCACTGAGCACACAAACACACACACACGCACACCCACTGGACTAGTGGAGGCGGAAATGGCAGACTATTAGCTTTATTAGGAGTCACATAAATATTTTAATTAGTTCTAGAATATATGAGAGTAGGGTCTTGGCAGAAGACCGAGCTCCGAATCAATGGGACCGGTCGAGGTTGGCGACAGGAATGGTGGCGACTGCAGAAGGCGACAGTACGCCACCAGCAGCTCGCTCAAGACGCTGGCCAAGCTCTGCCTGGTGGCCTCTCTGGCGTGGCTGACGCTGGTCGACCTACTGGGCGGCCCACTCGAAGGAAGTTTTCCCGCTGAACATTTGCTCACAACGACAAATCAGGACCACAACGGCCCACTGAATCACAGAAATGCACCCACTCGACGATGGCTGGTGCCCTTCATGGCGCCCGCCGCCGCCATCAGCCTGCCCGAGGAGCTCAAGATCGGCGGCCTGTTCGAGCGAGGCGAGGAGAACGCGGCGCTGGCCTTCCGGCTGGCCATCGAGCGAGTGAACCGGGACCGCAAGCTGCTGCCCAAGACGCGCCTGGTGCCGGTGATCGAGATGCTCGACAAGTCGGACAGCTTCACGGCCTCGCGCAAGGTGTGCCACATCCTCCAGGACAGTCTGATCGGCATCTTCGGGCCCCAGTCGTCCAAGTCGTCAAACTACGCTCGCTCCGTGTGCTCGGCCCTCCATATGCCCCACTTCGAGACGCGCTGGGACAGCAGCCTGGCCGAGCCCATGCCCTACTCGGTGAACCTGGCGCCCCTGCCCAACGCGCTGGGCCGCGCCCTGCGCGACCTGGTGGTGAAGAAGAACTGGAAGACATTTGCGATCGTGTACAGCGAGGACTCGTCGATGATACTCATCCAGGAGATCCTCAAGCACACCAAGATGCACTCGAAGCACGTGATTGTGCGCAAGGCGCGCGAGACGCTCGTCAGTGTGGCGACGCCCTCGATGATGCAGCAATCGAACGGTTTGGGCACCAAGAACTCGCGTCAGGCGAGTGCAAATGGACTTCACGGAGGCGGCGGCTCAACAACAACAACAACAACCACCACCACCACCACCACGACCCAAACGAGGCCCAGCTTCAGGGAGATTTTGAAGGAGTTGTACAAGCTGAACGTGAAGAACATGATCATCGACGTGCCGCGCGACCAGGTGCTCACGGTGCTGTCGCACGCCAACGACGTGAACATGTTGCGCGTCTACAACAGCTACATCTTCACCACCCTCGACCTGCACACGGTCGACCTGCGCCAGTTCTACTACACGGGCACCAACATCTCCGCCTTCAGCATCATCGACCCCAAGCAGCTCCAGATCCACGAGGACATTCTCAGCCAATGGGAGCACGCGCCCCAGGTCCTCGGCGACGACCTCGCCGCCTCAACAGACCCTAACAGCAGCAGCAGCAGCACCAACAACAACAACAACAACGCAAACAACAACATCGCCATGTTCTATCCAAACTCGTCGCTGCACTGGGGCTCCACTCTGGTGCAGCCGGCCGACGGGACGCGCGGCGTGAGTATCATGCAGAACCTCACCACCGAGGCGGCGCTCCTCTTCGACGGCATCGAGCTGCTGGCGCGCTCGCTCATGGAGCTCAACAAGACCTCGCTGCCCGCGGGCGCCGTGGCCCGCGCCGACCTCCAGGGGCCCGTCAACTTTCCGCTCGATTCGAGTTGCGCCCGGAAGTCGGCGTCCCCAGCGGCGGCCGCCAAGCTCATGGAGGGCTCGAGTGGGGCGCGGCTGGCGGGCGGCGTGAGCCAGTCCATTGTGGCCTGGCCCGTGGGCTCCATTCTGCGCCGCTTCATGCAGATGCTCCGCTTCGAGGGCCTGACGGGCGAGATCAAGTTGCACGAGCGCGGCCACCGGGCCGACGTGAACCTGCAGCTCCACGACCTCACCCGCGAGGGCCTCAAGGCGGTGGCGCGCTGGACCTCGGCCGAGGGCCTCAACTATGTGGGCAACTACTCGAGCGTCATGAGCGAGAACTACAAGGAGCTGCTGAAGAACAAGACCCTGATCATAGTGACGCTCGAGAACAAGCCCTACGTGATGAAGGTGACCGATTGGAAGAATCGCACCGGCAACGAGCGCTGGGAGGGCTACTGTGTGGACCTGATCCGCGAGCTGTCGCAGATCCGCAACTTCAAGTACGAGCTGCGCGTGCTCGAGGGCGAGTCGCCCTCGCACGGGGCGCGCAACGAGAAGGGCGAGTGGAACGGACTCATTAGAGAGCTGATCGATGGCAAGGCCGACATAGCGGTGGCCGATCTCACCATCACCTACGAGCGCGAGTCTGTGGTCGACTTCACCATGCCCTTCATGTCGCTGGGCATTGGCATCCTGGTGAAGAAGCCCACCAAGGCGTCGCCCAAGCTGTTCGAGTTCATGCTGCCGCTGGCGCCCGAGGTGTGGATCTACCTGATCACAGCCTTTGTGGGCGTCACCCTGTTCCTGTTCATGGTGGCCAGATTCTCGCCCTACGAGTGGCAGAATCCGCATCCCTGCAAACAGGAGGCCGAGGAGCTGTCCAACGATTTCACCATGAAAAACACCCTCTGGTTCACCATTGGCTGTCTCATGCAGCAGGGCTGCGACATCATGCCCGGCGCCCTGTCGACGCGCGTCATGGCGGCCGCCTGGTGGTTCTTCATCCTCATCATCGTCTCCTCCTACACGGCCAACTTGGCCGCCTTCCTCACGGTCGAGCGCATGGACAATCCCATCCAGTCGGCCGACGACCTGGCCAAACAGACAAAGGTCCTCTACGGCTGCCTCAAGTCGGGCTCCACGCGCGCCTTCTTCCAGCGCTCCAACTACACCACCTACGCGCGCATGTGGTCCTTCATGGAGTCGCGCCGGGCCGAGACTCTGCTCGACTCCAACGGCAAGGGCGTGGAGCGCGTCAAGAAGGGCGACTTCGCCTTCCTCATGGAGTCCACCACCATCGAGTACACGGTGGAGCGCAACTGCGACCTCAGCCAGGTGGGCTCGCTGCTCGACCAGAAGGGCTACGGGATCGCCACCCAGCAGGACTCGCCCTATCGGGCCGTGCTCAGCGAGGCCATACTCACGCTCCAGGAGAAGGGAGTGCTCCACAGGCTCAAGGACCGCTGGTGGAAGGAGCGCAAGGACGGCAACACCAGCTGCGAGGTGAAGGAGCAGCAAAAGTCGAGCGGCACCGCCAGCGAGCTCGGCCTCGACCACGTGGGCGGCGTCTTCGTCGTCCTGGTGGTGGGCGCGCTCATCTCCATCTTCATCTGCCTTATGGAATACTACTGGAAGCACATCAAGACGCCCCGCTCGGAGCGCCAGCACATGTTCCTCAGGCTAGCCGCCGAGTTCCGCGAAATCTTCCTCTCGGGCAACAAGCGGCCCATCCGCAACGCCATGCGCTTCTAATGGCCCTATGGCGTCTGTGTGTTGCTGATGAGGCGCCGGGGGTGGGGGGCCTTCTGGTTCTCTCCGTTGCAGTATCCACTGCGCAGTGACACTTGCACACGCACACGGACATCGAGTCGCACAAAAGGTTGCCTCAGACACCTATTACACACTGTTGGCCACAACTCCACCTCATTTCTCGCAAGTAACTCAAATTGACGGAAAACGATTGAACAAACAATTGATCTCACACACTTACACAGTTGCAATAAACTCTCGGCACTCGTAGGCCGCACACTCTGAGCTGATGTCCACCTGTTTGCACGCCCACATCGAGTGGCTCAGTGCGCGGCCCCATCGCCGTGCCGACTCGCCGCACCCAAAGGTTGGCAGTCGTAATTTTAGAACAGCCGCTGTCACGTGTCCGCGGGCTCGTCCTCGAAACTCCTCGGCCCCCTTTCAGAGGCGAAAAAATCCTCCACCCGTTCGAGCTGTGTCTGGTTCACCAAAGTGATGAGCGATATTCCAAGATGAATCGCACCCGACGGACGACAAGAATCTGCTCGACCGCGATGGCGGCCAAGGTCACGGCCGCGCCCACTCTGGCGGCACTCGGCTGCGGCCTGTTGCTCTTGGTGATCATCGGCTGGAGCTCGACTTCGGCCGACAGCCAAACGTTCGCCGGCCGAGAGACGGCCAGTGGCAGTGGCGAGCGGCCCAGACTCTTCAGGTTGTTGGACTTTGAGCGCTTCAAGCGGGTGTTCAACAAGAAGTACGGCTCGCTGGTGGAGGAGATGTCGCGCATGCGAATCTTCCTCTCCAAGTGTCTGCGCTCCTTCGTGTCCATCCTCAAGTACAAACAACACCACTGGCCCTCGTACAAGTCCGTCAACTCCTTCAGCGACCGGACGCGCGCCGAAATCCGGCGCCTCTTCATGAGATTCAAGCAGCGCCTCGCGGCCGACAAATCGGCGCCACGCCCAGCGCCGAGTGGCCCAAGTGAGCCGCTGGCTGCAAGTCAAGAGGCCGACCTCGAGGGGCTAAACATCGCGAGCGAGGCGGAGGCCGAGCGCAAGATGGTCGAGATCGTCAGGCAGCAGCGCGATCTCGAGCGGGACTCGAGTGTGCGCGAGATCGCGGACACGCCGAGTGCGCGCAGGAAGCGCGATCTCAGCAAGACCGCTGGAGCCGACGACGAGCGGCAACTCGGCGGCGATGTGGCCGACCTGATGGGCGGACTCTTGGCGCGCATCGATCGCATCGAGCAGCTCGAGAGAGAGCCGCCCCTTCTG
>SNVD02007770.1:0-30906 GCA_013180625.2 Boswellia sacra
TGGGTTGAAAACAACCGCCTCTATCTTTCAAAAAGCCGTGATCAAGATCTTTCAAACTCTCAAATCTAATATGCTCATCTACATAAATGATCTTCTTCTGTATTCCTCAACAATAGAAGAACATTTAGAGCTGCTACAGCAAATGCATTCTCTCTTTTTGCAGTATAGTATAATGATCTCTCCCAAGAAATATATTCTTGTGATCCCAGAAGTAGATTTTTTGGGAATGACAGTTACTGAAGGGCAATATCATCTTCAACCTCATATTGGAAAACAACTACTGAAATTTTCCAATGAAAACCTTACCAGGCAACAAATTCAACAAGTGTTTGGTATCATAAATTTTATGGCAGACTCCATTCCTAAGCTGTCTATGGTCATTCACCCTCTACAGATTACGCTAAAAAAGTATGCTCCATCTTGGGGAATTGACCACATTAATGTTGTCTTACAAATCAAGAAGATTGCTCAGAATCTTCTTCCATTGCAAATTCCTTTCAGTGAAAAGAGAATTTTGCAAACGGATGCTAGTGACTTATACTGGGCAGCAATTCTTTTTAAAGAAAAAAATGGGAAAAGAAATATTTGTGGATACAAAAGTAGTTCTTTCTTGATTCTGAAGTTCATTATCATTCTACATTTAAAGAGATTGTTGCAGTGAAGAGAGGGATTGAAAATTTCAATTTCATTGTAGTGGCCATCATTTTCTTATGGAAATGGATATGAGCTCCTTTCCAAGAATGTTGTAGTTCAAGCAAAAATAACAGCCACATCCTCAACTACTTAGATGGTCAACCTGGTTCTCGCAGTTCACTTTTGATGTTAAACATGTCAAAAGAAATAATAACATCCTTGCAGACATGCTTTCTCAACCGCAATAGAACAAAGTTAATCAAAACAACTCTCTCTAACTCATTCCGGTGATCCATATGATGCACCACTTTTCATCTTCTTCAACAGAAAGAGAATTCATACCCCCAAAAGTTCCAACCCTAATAGCAAATCAATCTCTGAACCAATCCCATCATAAGCAAATGATGGAATATCAGGCTAAGATCCTCATACAATATGGTACATTTTCCCCCAAAAATGTAGAAATCCATCCAAAATTTCCATACATGAAAATATACCACCTCCGAGATATTGAGAAAGACTTCAATCCAGAAAGGCTATGGTTTCTTTGGCATCTTATACAGCAATTTTCTATTGGCATTAAGTTCAATCTTAATTACATGCTAAATAGAATGACTCGTGCAAGTTTTTTGTACAACAATAAAACTCTCAGTACTCCTTCTAGGTGTTTTCAGATTTTTCTTGAATAGTTTCATCCTTTCTCATGATGGAAAAACCGGTTCGAGTATCAAAGACAAAAAAGTTTTAATCTTCGTGGACAAAAAGCAGCACACCACATCATCTACATTTTCAAAAGAACAAAGCATCATCACTAATAACAATTTGTAGTTCTTTTCTCATGTGCAGCAATGCTGTCTATCTCTATATAGCTTAGCCCATGGGAAGCATATCCCTATGAATTTAGGGAATTTCAAAGGAGAATTGCATAAATAAATTCCAGAATTTCACCTCAAATTTGGCCATCCATTGAAGATGATGCACCATAGGAAGAATATTCTTCTGCATATTCTTACCAACTGAGACAATATAAAAAGGTTACCATTCTACACACAAACATGTGGAAAATGGAGAAAGCTCTTATTCTCAATAAGCCCAAGCCCAAGATGATAATGATAATGATCCACTCTTTTAACTCAGTCTTGAAAGTTTACCATAGCTGACAGTTCCATCTGCATCTCAAAAACAATCTTACCCTCCATATTTCCAAGATTCTCAAGATCCATACAGTCTCGATGAGCTTTATCTTCAACAGATCTTAGAAAAGGAATCTGTGCCAGTTCAAGATAAGAAAAAGAATGAGGATATCCCACAGTTTGACATGTTGACATGATGGGACCCAGACAGTGATGATGATTCCAACGAATATCCAAGGATCTTCAACATCACCACATCTCCTAAGTAAAGAAATGTCATGAAAACTTATTCAAATAGTACTTTTGCTTTTCACATGTTATCATCATGTTTCCATGTGTCCATAAACATGTCTATGTGGATAAGTATGAAAGGTGTGACAAATGTGTAATTTATTTTTAAGCTTATCTTGTTGTAATCTTATCTTCCCTACGTGTCCTGTAACTAGAAATAACTAGAAGAAATACTTGTGACAGATGTATGGATAGGAAATGTCTAAGCATCTTGAAAATATGTTGTAACCAGGGAGATATTCTTATCTCTCTAATATAAATATAAATGAGAGTTTTTAGCCTCTCGATATAGAAAGGAAAGAAAACCCTTTCTGAAAAATTTCTTTATGCATTTTATATCTCTTTCTTTTCTTGTTAATATATATCCAAGAGAAAACTGAATTCTGGAACCATTGGTGATATAAATTAGGAGTTCTCACGGGTAAAGCGAGTTTAAACCCTTTGCACAACCTTGGTATATATTCCAGAAAGAAGTTCAAATAGAATTAGCTTTTCATTGCCATGATTCAAATTCCACTTTAAAGTTATCCTTTGAATCATAAAAGTCCCTTTTGGGATGCGCTAGTACTATGAGGGCTTCAAAAAGCATTATTATTAGAAATACTTTGATTCAAAGGTTAACTTTTCAATTTGGTCTCATTTCCTTAATCCTCTCATTTAGTTTGTCCTCTTTCTCAATTAATAGAACTGGTGAATGGGCTGATGGGCTGAAATAAAGGGTTTGGTTTATCTTGAGTCAATTGGGTCTCCGTTGAATTTTGTGTCATGTACAATGTGTTAGCCCTAAGCCTACATGATAATTTTGATGATAATAATACACATTGATTCATTGAGATTTACTAACATGTTTATTTATGTGCAAGAGTAATATCATTGAAATAATTGTAAAAACAAGAAAAGGCTTATTAAAATGAAGTGTTGAAGCTAAGGAGAAGACTACATGTTAAAGGCATCAAAGTTTAAGAACAAGGTTTGATTCAAGGAATGTGACACATGAGTAATGTTTAATCAATTGGTCATATATATCTCTACAAATATCCAAATGACATGATTCTTGAGCCTTCAGAAAGCTTACTCAATTTATAACATTTCATATGTTTTAATGAAATTCAAATTTCAAGAGCAAGGTTGTCCAAATCATCATGCAAGTTGAAAGACAAATGGAAGCAGCTGACATGAGCACCGAATACTCCTTTGGACATATCTTGAGCTAGAAAAATCAAAATGACTTGATTCTTACGGCATTGGAAAGATGACTTAATGAATAACATTTCATATGTTTTGAAAAAATTCAAATTTCAAACAGAAGGCTGACATAATTGACATGCAATTCGGTGGACTGACATAAAGAAGAAAAAATTAACCACATGGCACCGGATATGGTGTTTTGGCCATATCTTAAGATAGAGATATCAAAAGGCTGACTTAATGGTTTTGGAAAAGCTTATTCCAAATTCAGATAATTTCATGGTTTTAAGAAATAATTCAAAGTTAATCGTCATATGCACATAAGCTGATCGCAACAGAACAGTCATCGATATCACAGCCTGTCAGTATATATCTCGTCATCTGCCATCTTGACCCACACAACAAACTATGATAAGATTAAAATCCAATCTTTCCTTTCCCAGCCCATCATGAGCATTTCACCGAATGGTGTTTTGGCCATATCGTGAGCTACAGATATCCAAATGACTTGATTCTTGATGCGTTGGAAAGCTTATTCAAATGTGCAGATCTTTTATGTTTTACAGATTTTCAAAATTTCAAACGGAACATTGACAAAAATGGCAGACAAGATTACGGTTTTTATGGTGGGCAGAAAATTTGGAGATGGTGTCTTCACTTGATTAAGTTCATCTCATTTGCCTATAAAAGGAGACATTCTCCCATGCATTCAACAAGTGCAAGAGAAGCATTTTATCAAGCAAAAAGCAAGAGAAATATCAAATCTAGAGAGTTTTTATATTATTTATCTACTCTTTGAAGAGAGTTATACTTTTGTTGTAAAAATTATCTTTGTTCTTGTATTGTGTTGAGAGTGAGATATTCTTGTAAAGGATAATAGTTATCCTTGAGAGAACTCTTGTTGTGTGTTATCAAGAGTTGAAGGAAGTTGCCTTGGTGAGGTTGTTCATCAAGAAGAACTCTTGGTGTGGTGTTATCAAAGGTTGAAGGAAGTTGCCTTGGTGAGGTTGTTCATCAAGAAGAACTCTTGGTGTGGTGTTATCAAGGGTTGAAGGAAGTTGCCTTGGTGAGGTTGTTCATCAAGAAGAACTCTTGGTGTGGTGTTATCAAGAGTTTGAAGAACAAGTCTTGGTGAGGTTGTTCATCAAGCAAGTTGTAAAGATTTCTACAACTTAGTGGAAAGCCTAGCTTGTGGAGCTAGGAGCCCGTGGACGTAGGCAAGGCTTGCCGAACCACGTACATCGAGTTTGCACTCTCTCTATCCCTATACTCTTTACATTTACTTGCACTTGTGATTGTTCATTATTATTATTTTCTTGATTACATATTTGATAACTTCTAATTTCATCTTCTTCACCTTCATTCTCAAAGAAAGAGTAAACTAATTTTGATCTTTCAAGAAAAGTTTTACAAATCCGTTTTAATAAATAAAAACCCAATTTACCCCCCTCTTGGGTTGCCATACCTGGATCAACAAGGTGGTATGCAGAGCAAGGTTGCTCATTTTAAATCTTAAACCGATTTTTGAGCTATGACAACTTTTAATTCAACTTCAATATGTTGAAGAGGGACTTTCTATCCTCTAGACCTCCATTTTATATAATGGATAGTGACTATTTATTGAAAACGATAAATGAGTATTTTCTTGAAATCTTTTTATTATGATTTGTGGTCTATTGTTTTGGAAGGACCTTTTGTTCCTACCAAATTGAAAAATGGAGAAAGCATGCTCAAAGAACCTAAAGAGTTTAGTGAAGATGATAAAAAGAAATTGAGTTTGAATGCTAAAGCTATGAATTGTGCTCTAGATAGAAATGAGTTTAACGAAGATATTATCTTGTTCTACGGCACAAGAAATATGCACACACTTGAAGTAACTCATGAAGGAACTAGTCAAGTTAAAGAATCCAAAATTAGTATGCTAGTTCATAGTTATGAGCTTTTTCAGATGAAATCGGATGAATCAATTTCTGAAATGTTTACTAGATTTACGGATATTATTAATAGTTTGAAATCTCTTGGTAAATATTATTCTAATGTTGAAATGGTGAGAAAGATTCTTAGGTGTCTACCAAAATCTTGGGAGCCAAAGGTGATGGCAATTCAAGAAGCAAGGACCTCACCAATACTACCTATTAGAAGAACTATGGGTTCTATCTGACTCATGAAATCAACTGTGAAGGAGAATGAAGAAGATCTCAAGAAAAAGAAAAATATCGCTTTTAAATCTTCAACAAAAGAAGATGATGAGTCCGACGATGAAGGAGATGATGAAGATCTTGCATTCATCACAAGAAAGCTAAAAAGGATGATTAGAAGAAACCAAGGATTCAAGAAGAACTCTAGAAGGGAGTACAAAGGGCAAAGCTCAAAGCAAGATAAGAAAATTGATCAAGTCATTTGCTATGAGTGCAAGAAACCGGGACATGTAAAGATGGATTGTCCTTACTTCAAGAGTCAAAACAAGAAATCCAAAGCAATGAAAGCCACAAATTGGGATGAGAGTGAAGCTAGCTCCACCGAAGAAGAAGATTGCGAAGTGGCAAACATATGCTTCATGGCTTTAAGTGAAGATGAGATAAGTATTCTAAACTATGATCCTAAACTTTCATATGATGAATTACTTGAAGCATTCCAAAATTTAGATGTGCAAGTTGATAAGCAAAATTCAAAAATTAATGCTTTCAAAAAGAAGTCAAAAATCATGTTATCTCAATTAGAAGAGGTGGTAGAAATAAATGAAGCTTTAGAAAATGAAAATGGAATTTTAAAGCAAAAAGATTTTGAAAGTTTGGAAAGTCAAATACATTTATTAAAAACTGAAAATGACATTTTAAAACAAAAGGATTTTGATAAATTGGAGAAACAAAATGCTATTTTGAAAAAGGAAAATAATGACTTAAGAAATATTGTTGAAGTTTTCAAAAACAACAAAAAATTTGAATCTATGTTACAAAACCAAATTGTGTTTTTGTGATAAAGAGGTTTAGATATAAAAGTGATAAAAATCAAAGTATTTTGAAAACGATTTTGTTGCATGCTCTTCTGGAAGAATCCTAATCATTCATGTAATTAGTGTGGAAGAAAGGACACAAAATGCATTCTTGTTACATAAGAGAAATCCTAATTTGAAAACAAATATGGATTCCAACAAGTATCTAATAACCCCCAAGGAGACCCCACTAACATTCGGGTACCCAAAAGTCGCTTTTTTGAATGTTGATCTGTAGAAACAAAGGATGGGCAATACAAGTTGTACTTAATAGTGGATGCTCAAGGCATATGACCGGAGATGCCTCCAAGTTCTCAAGATTAATCATGAAGAAAGGAGTATATGTGACCTTCGGTGATAATGCCAAAGGAAGGTTAATCGGACATGGTGATATTGGTAACCCTTCTTCACCTATTATTAAAGATGTTTTGCTTGTTCATGGTTTAAAACATGATTTGATTAGCATTAGTCAATTTTGTGATAAGGGATATTTTGTTACTTTTGAGCCTAATAGATGTGTGATTAAGGATGTTAGTAACAATAAGACATTATTTGTTGGTAATAGATGTGGTAATATTTATACCATTGATATTGATGTTAATGATCATGTAGAAAATTGTTTCATTGTTAATGATGATGCTTGGTTATGGCATAGAAGGTTAGGTCATGCTGCATGGACACAATTTCAAAAATTTCTAAAAATGATTTAGTTGATGGTCTTCCAAAAATAAAATTTGAAAAGGATAAGATTTGTGATGCTTGTCAATTTGGAAAACCAGTGAGAACTTCTTTTAAACAAAAGAAATTTATTTCAACAAATAAACCTCTACAATTACTTCATTTGGATTTATTTGGACCATCAAGAACTCAAAGCCTTGGTGGAAAGTATTATGTTTTTTGTTATTGTGGATGATTATTCAAGATCCACTTGGGTATTATTCTTGAAAACTAAAAATGAGGCCATACAAGCTTTTTCAAAATTTGCAAAAAGAGTTCAAAATCAAAAAGGGTATTCTATGTGGTCCATTCTGAGTGATCATGGTGGTGAAGTAGACAATTTTGCATTTGAAAATCTTTGTGATGAAATGGGTTTTGAGCATAATTTTTCCTCACCTAGACTCACAACAAAATGGGTGTTGTTGAAGGAAAAATAGGACTATCCAAGACATGGCTGGACCATGTTACTTGAAAATAAATTGCCAAATATTTTTGGTGTTGGGCCGATAGCCGTTAATTACCGCAATGCTTATAATCAATAGAGTCCATGTTAGAGCTTTAATAAAGAAAACTCCTTATGAACTTTGGAAAGGAAGAAAACCCAACATTGGATTTTTTAAAGTTTTTGGATGTAAATGTTTTATTTTAAACACCAAAGATAACCTTGAAAAATTTGATGCAAAAGCCGATGTTGTAATTTTTGTTGGCTACTCCAACCATAGTAAAGCATATAGAGTTTTTAACAAAAAGACTCTTACTATTGAAGAATCTATGCATATTGAATTTGATGAAACTAATGTTATTTCTTCAAAAAATTTAGATGATGATATTGTTGAGGTAGAAAGGCAAATCAAGGAATCAAGGCTTGATAAAAAGAGCCAAGATGAATTACAACTTCAACAAGAAAAGCGTGAGGAAGTAAATGATTCTTCCCAAGAATTACCAAAGGAATGGAGGTATGCAAAAGCTCACCCTAAAGATCTCATTATTGGTGAACCATCACAAGGAATGAAAACTAGATCTTCTTTTAAGAACTTTTGTAATCATTTTGCTTTTGTCTCTCAATTTGAACCAAAATCTTTTAAAGAAGCCGAAAATGACGAAAGTTGGATTTTAGCTATGCAAGAAGAATTGAATCAATTTGAGAGAAATCAAGTTTGGGACTTAGTCCCTAGACCTAAAAATCATTCTATTATAGGCACTAAATGGATTTTTAGAAATAAAGTAGATGAAAATGGCACTATTATTAGAAACAAAGCTAGACTTGTTGCTCAAGGATACAATAAAGAAGAAGGTATTGATTATGAGGAAACCTTTGCACTGGTTGCTAGATTAGAATCAATTAGAATGTTGTGTGCATTTGCATGTTATAAAAATTTTATATTATATCAAATGGATGTCAAAAGTGCATTTTTAAATGGTTATATTATGGAGGAAGTATATGTAGAACAACCTCTTGGTTTTCAAAATCATGATTTTTCAAACCATGTTTTCAAACTCAAAAAAGGCACTTTATGGCTTGAAACAAGCACCAAGAGCATGGTATGATAGATTGAGCAAATTTCTCATTGATAATGGTTTCGAAATGAAAAAAGTTGATACTACTCTTTTTGTTAAACCCAAAAATGATGATTTATTAATTGTTCAAATCTATGTTGATGATATTATATTTGGTGCTACTAATGTCTCTATGTGTGAGGAATTTTCCAAGTGCATGCAATAAGAATTTGAAATGAGCTTAATGGGAGAATTAAATTTCTTCCTTGGACTTCAAATCAAGCAATCATAGATGGGATCTTCATTAATCAAGCTAAATACGACAGAGGAATCTTCTCAAGAAGTTTTGGTATGGATGTGTGTGTCTAAGGACAATAACACACCTATTGGGTACATTAAACCAAGCTGACAAAAGATGAGAAAGGAAAGATGTTGAGGTAAACAAATTATCGAGTATGATTGGCTCTCTTTTGTATTTAACTGCTAGTAGAGACCCGATATAGTTTAGGTGGTGTATGGTGTGCTAGATGGTCATCTTGTCCAAAGATCTCACCTAAGGCTGTAAGCGGGATATTTAGATATCGTCTTGGTACCATAAATTCTGGTCTTTGGGAAGTCCTAAGTGTGATATTTTGATCTAATTAGTTATTCCGATTCGGACTTTGCTGGAAGTCTTCTTGATAGAAAGAGCACTAGTGGCTCTTGCCATTTTCTAGGACATGCATTAGTATCAAGGTTTAGTAGAAAACAAAATTCTGTTGCATTATCAACCGCGGAAGCCGAGTATATTGCAGTAGGAAGTTGTTGTGCACAAGCTCTTTGGATGAAACAAATTTTAAAAGATTCTGGTGTGGTATTTGATCATATTCCCATCAATGTGACATACAAGTGCCTTAACATTTGCAAAAAATCCAATACAACACTCTGGACTAACATATAGAGATTAGACATCATTTTATTAGAGATCATGTGCAAAAAGGTAATATTTCTTTAGAATTTGTTCCCACCGAAAAACAATTAGCCGATATATTTACTAAAACCCTTAGTCAAGATAGATTTTGCATAATTAGAAGAGAATTAGGCATGTTAGATATGTCTTAATTTTGCTTTTATATGATAATCTTTGAATGGTAGCATATGTTAAGGGGGATAATATATTTAGGGGGAGTAATTAATTTGATTACATCTTTTTGATGATAACAAAAGGGGGAGAAATGGTATGGTTGGATTGCTTGTATTTATAACAATTGCTCTTTGCTCTCTTTTTGTTTATTCTTGATTTTATTTTCATTCTTTATTTTAGATATTATTTGAAAGCAATCACTGGTTTGTCATCATCAAAAAGGGGGAGATTGTTAGCCCTAAGGCTACATGATAATTTTGATGATAACAATACACATTGATTAATTGAGATTTACTAACATGTTTATTATGTGCAAGAGTAAGATCATTGAAATAATTTTAAAATCAAGAAGAGGCTTATTAAAATGAAGTGTTGAAGCTAAGGAGAAGACTACATGTTAAAGGCCCCAAAGTTTAAGAACAAGGATTGACTCAAGGAATGTGACACATGAGCAATGTTCAATCAATTGGTCATATATATCTCTACAAATATCCAAATGACGTGATTCTTGAGCCTTTGAAAAGCTTACTCAATTTATAACATTTCATATGTTTTAAAGAAATTCAAATTTTAAGTGTAAGATCGTCCAAATCATCATGCAAGTTGAAAGACAAATGGAAGCAGCTGACATGAGTACCGAATACTCTTTTGGACATATCTTGAGCTAGAAAAATCAAAATGACTTGATTCTTACGGCATTAGAAAGATGACTTAATGGGGCACATTTCATATGTTTTGAAGAAATTCAAATTTCAAATGGAAGACCAACATAATTGACATGCAATTCGGTGGACTGACACAGAGAAAAAAATCAACTCACATAAGCACCGAATGGTTTTTTGGCCATATCTTAAGATAGAGATATCCAATTGCTTTGATTCTTAATGTTTTGGAAAGCTTATTCAAATATGAAGATCTTTTATGTTTGAAGAAATTCAAATTTCAAATGAAAGGCTGACAGAATTATCATTCAAGTCAGTGGACAGACACATGGAAGAAAAATCAAGTCACATGAGTACCGAATGGTGTTTTGGCCATATCTTGAGCTACAGATATCCAAATGACTTGATTCTTAATGAGTTGGAAAGCTTATTCAAACGTGAAAATCTTTTATGTTTTGCATATTTTCAAATTTCAAACGGAACATTGACAAAAATGGCAGACAAGATTACAGTTTTTATGGTTGGCAGAAAATTTGGAGATGGTGTCTTCACTTGATTAAGTTCATCTCATTTGCCTATAAAGGGAGCCATTCTCCCATGCATTCAACAAGAGCAAGAGAAGTATTTTATCAAGCAAAAAGCAAGAGAAATATCAAGTCTAGAGAGCTTTTATATTATTTATCTACTCTTTGAAGAGAGTTATACTTTTGTTGTAAAACTTATCTTTGTTCTTGTATTGTGGTGAGAGTGAGATATTATTGTAAAGGATAATAGTTATCCTTGAGAGAACTCTTGTTGTGTGTTATCAAGAGTTGAAGGAAGTTGCCTTGGTGAGGTTGTTCATCAAGAAGAACTCTTGGTGTGGTGTTATCAAGGGTTGAAGTAAGTTGCCTTGGTGAGGTTGTTCATCAAGAAGAACTCTTGGTGTGGTGTTATCAAGGGTTGAAGGAAGTTGCCTTGGTGAGGGTTTTCATCAAGAAGAACTCTTGGTGTGGTGTTATCAAGAGTTGGAAGATAAAGTCTTGGTGAGGTTGTTCATCAAGCAAGTTGTAAAAATTTCTACAACTTAGTTGAAAGCTTAGCTCGTGAAGCTAGGAGCCCGTGGACGTAGGCAAGGTTTGCCGAACCACGTAAATTGAGTTTGCACTCTCTCTATCCCTATGCTCTTTACATTTACTTGCACTTGTGATTGTTCTTTATTGCTATTCTATTGATTGCATTCTATTTTCATCTTCTTCACCTTTATTCTCAAAAAAAAAGGGTTAAATAATTTTGATCTTTCAAGAAAAGTTTTCTAATTCCGTATTGATAAATAAAAACCCAATTCACCCCCCCTCTTGGGTTGCCATACCTGGGTCAACAAGATTAAATGCAAGACAAATTACGGATCAAAGATTTTCTATCTATCAATCGACAACACCCAATTATAATTCAGTGGCCATTCCGAAATACAATCCAGTAAGCAATCATAAGCATTAGACATCGGAAAATACAAGCAACTTCAATTAGAGAATTGGATAACAACTTCTTGCACAATCAACTTACAAAAGTCATATCAGGGGCTTTGAAATCCCCTCAACCAATTCAGATTCAGTTACACATGTTTAAGAACGTGGTAAATACAATACAACATGGAGACATTCCAGAAAATGAAAGGGAAGGGAAAACTTAGCAAATTTGATGTAATTCTCTTTGGATTGTAGTTCTTCCTCTTTCCAAGCTTCCTTTCTCCTTCAAGAACTCCAGAGATGAAAGAATTCCTAGAGCTGACAGTCTCACACCACGTTCTTCTCCCCTCTCAGTTATCAAAATAAAACCACTACAATATGTGTTTAATACTCTGCTACACCGTAACCTAATACATTGGTCCCGTATTATACATGCTACAGTGATTGTGGAATTACATTTCTATACTTCTCACACTGTTTTGATTACAACTTTTGGTACACTGAATGGATTAATAAACCGTAAATTTCTCCAGAAAAATAGACTTCGAGAGCTTTCCAACGGTATATAATATGTCATCGGGTTCATTGTATATCAATACAATTAAATCCGAGAAGCAATTGGTTACTAACAGAGGTGAAAATGAAGGGTTTACCCTCCATTTTTGTGAGCAAGTTGCTCCAAAACTCCTACAAACATCAAAACAACAAAACAAAAACCATAAAAATACCAAGCATATAGCAAAGTCAAACATGGACAACTGGTATGAAAGTAATACATAAATAGACACTTATCAAATTCCCCCACACTTAGACTTTGCTAGTCCTCGAGCAACTACGACAATATGAAATAAAACTAAACCGAAACAGAATCAACAAAAAATTAAACACACAAATGCTTCATCTTGCAAATAGGCCTCAAAGATTGTACTTAATTATCACACAAGGAAAACTTCAAATAATGCACTTGATCAACAATTTTATCCGAAAGATTAGTTTTGCTTCACTTCAATTCCTCAAGTGTGTGTGTGTAGAGCCATTCTCACCTAATCACTTGTAACCCGGATGAGTTTATGCATAAAAATGAATCATATTTAATACTGAAGATGTGTAGGTAAATGAACTCCATAGGCCTGCTTTTCAAGTCACTCTCCACTAATGTAGACATGCACAACACCAAGGATCAAGTAGGACTTTATTAAGCTCGTAACGTTTGGCTTGGGTAAAGGTATGATAAAGGATAATAATTAGGCCTTAAATCACCCACAAACACATAAAATCCATTCAATTATGTAAAGCTCAACCCCATAACCAACTTTTTATTTCATTCACCAGATTAACTTCCCAAACTCAATTTAGAACACTCAATCTTCTTTTTTTTTCTTTTTTCTTTCTTTTTTTTTTTAGAAAATAAAAGCAAACTACAACCCCACACTTGTTTGTTTCATTCTTTTTAAGAACACACCAAAGGTATGATTCTTTTTCTTCTTCTTCTTTTTTTTTTTTTTAACTGCAATTCCCTCCCCTCCCACTTAACAACACATTGTCCTCAATGTTTTAAGTACGTGGAAGATAAGACTGATTGTTTTTTTTTTTCTCTCTCCTCTTTTTTTTTTTTGACAAACATAATAAAACCAAGTTGTATTGCTCATGATACATCCCAACCTCCTCTAACTTCCCAAAACCAGAACATATCTCATAATTTAATTGTGAATGATCTACATGCTCATAGGTAAGGGATAAACTGTTTGGAACAAATTCATTTTAGGTTAGGAAATCTTTTAGTGAGTTAACAAAGAAAAAGGCTTACAGAGGCTCAAAGGGTTAACTAGGGATCAATTTCAGTCAAGGTTGGCTATTAAGGCTCAAACGGTCCAAAGATGGCCTAAATCATTTCCCCAATGTTGCACAGTCTAGGATTTCGCCTCGAGTGACCATCAACAAGTTCTAGAATTCATTAAAATCTGAAGAAACATTTAAATTACATAAACTTTCTCTAAGTGAACAAATAACTCAGTGATAATAGCTCAGTGCTCAATGTTGTGCAAGGCATCAAAAGCAAAGCGAAAACCAATAAACATTTCAAGCACACAGATCCATGCATCATTTATCATTTTCTAAGAGTTATTCTTAATTCAATCATTGCCGTATCATATCATCGACCACCACACAATGCAGAAAGAGGTACGTGGCGTTGTTACAACCTGAGTCAAGTTGTTATTTCAACAATCCTTAGGACCAGTAGCCCGCAGACTTAAGGTTTTCAGCCTATATACCTTTATAAGAAAGAACAAAAACCACGAAACAAGACACTTCGAAAAAACAACATGAAATAAACAAACTACAATATTTATATTTAGAGAGAATGCGTTTCAAGAGTTACGCAAAACCCCCATATTCTGCCATTCTCAAGTTTTTCCACAATGTTTTTTTTTCGAATCGAAACTGATAAAGAAAAAAACACACAACAACTCGAAATTACATAAAACTAAACTTACTCAGAAAATAATAAAGTCCAACAAATCAGCAAACACAAACAAGTCAGTTAGAATGGGTCTAAAAAGTTTAGAAGTTAGCCTCCTTATTCAGCCATTATGGATTAAAGAAATCCAGAATGCGTTTCAAGAGAACTTGAACTTTTTAAGCCACCACTCTAAAAACCGAGATTAGAATATATTACCTGGGACGAAAGAAATAACCTGAAAAAAACTCAAAAGAAATGACATGAAAAATCTCAAATAAACACACTAAAAAGAAAGTAAACAAAACGAAGCAAACCAATAGATAGAGATTACAGATGGAGCGTTAAATCCAGTCTACGCCTTTTATTGCCTTCTCCAAACCAATCTATCCGAGCCGTTTGTTGGATCAGGCGAGTAGACGAATTCTTGGAGTTTATCAATTAACTCCCCTGCAGTTGAAGCTGTAACCAGGATTTGCCTCTCCGACGGTGAGATGAAGTTTTTTTCTACAGCTTGATCAAGAAAGGACAACAAACCATCAAAAAAATTATTGACATTTAACAAACCAATGGGTTTTCGATGGATGTTTAGCTGTGCCCAAGAGGTGATTTGAAATATCTCCTCTAATGTACCATAACCCCCGAGCAAAGCTATAAATGCATCAGATTTAATGACCATATGTGCAATACGCTCATGCATACTAGAAACCTGTAACTCTTCCCCCATGGTGTTGCCTACGATATCTCGTACAGCTAATGGTTTAGGGATAATGCCGAGAACTTTGCTCCCTCCCCGGGATGCAGCTGTCGACACACACCCCATTAACCCAAGACTACCCCCTCCATAAATCAAATGAATACCCCTCGCAGCTAATGTCCTACCAAGATCAAGAGCTGCTGTTGTAAACTCTCCATCTTTACCAAATTGCGATCCACAAAATACGCATATATTTTGGAATCGCCGAATTGGTGTTTTCTCCATTTCTACAAGTGCTCTAACCTTGTGCAAGACACGTTAGGTATTATGCTTTTTAAGTGCAAGACAGGTTATAGAATGACCTTTGAAAATATACAGAATGGATATATACACACGTAAAACTCTCAAATTTGACACATGGGGACATAATTTCGGTGGGGGTTATTCGATGCAGATTTATTGCCCCAAGATTTGAAAAAATGAGATATGCTTTCGGCGGGGTTTGACAAAACCTACACACTTGTCTCCCACGTGAAGCATGAAAAATGGAAATACACTTTCGGTGGGGTTTGACAAAACCGCCACACTTGTCTCCCACGTGAAGCATGAAAAGTAGAGATATACTTTCGGCGGAGGTTGACAAAACCTCCACACTCATCTCCACGTGTGCTTATGACATGGGGTAGTCATATGGTTTGTCAAAAAGAAAACTTGAAATTAAACAAACAAAATCAACAAACAACAACAACACAAAAACAACATTGATAATCAAATCAAACGAAACAAGAAGAAAATAAAATTCAACAACAACAACACACATTCAAATATACAAGTAGTTGTGATTGTGGCTCACATCTTCCTCTGGTTTTACGTCCAGTAACGGCTGAAACGCCTTCTATGAGTCGGGGATTTGCTTCCCATCCAGTTTTCTTATAAACTGGCAAACAGGGTCGTTTTTAGTCAGATTCCCTAGACTATACACTGCAATTCATCACGAAATTGTGTCCATAGATTAAGCAATTCACGCTGAACAAGTCCACAAGAATGTGACTCAAGAGTTAATAAAACATTATCCAGCGACTCATTACTCAGACCATTCTTAATAAATGACAGTTTATCTTCTCTATTTCTGGACACAAAACCTAATGAACGACAAGTCTGGTTACAATTCCATCTAGCACATTTATAACATACTTGTAACCTTTTCGCTCTTCGCCTCTTGGCGTAGTAGCTCTTTCCTAGACCAGGCATGTATTTTGCGAGATTAATGTCCGGCTCACCGGACAATCTCACCTTGGCTTCGATAAGCCATCGGATATCAGCAGGCACATTTAGGAGCATCAACGCCAAAGTCTAGTCATCCGTACTTTATAAATTTTAAACACAGCATTTTGAGGAAGTGAAGGAAAATATTTACGAAGGTTCGACAAAAAGATATCGGCATCCATTGAAGAGGAGAAAAGAAGAGATATTACTGATAATACGATTGAGTCTGTTTTTCCCCAAGATATGCACGTTTCAAACCTTCGAGCAATGGCTTCAGCTCTCGTTTGGATGTTTCCTAATAGGTGTCTATTTATGTATTACTTTCATATCAATTTGTCCATGTTTCTTTGCTATATTCCTTGGTATTTTTATGGTTTTGTGTGGTTTTGATGTTTGTAGGAGTTTTGGAGCAACTTGCACAAAAATGGAGTAAAACCCTTCATTTTCACCTCTGCTAGTCAGTGATCTTCTCGGATTTAATTGTATTGATATACAATGAACCCGATGACATGTTATATACCGTTGGAAAGCTCTCGAAGTCTATTTTCTGGAGAAATTTACGGTTTATAAATCCATTCAGTGTACCAAAAGTTGTAATCAAAACAGTGTGAGAAGTATAGAAATGTAATTCCACAAATCACTGTAGCATGTATAATACGGGACACTGTAGCAGGTTACTGTAGCAGAGTATTTAAACACATTTTAGGGTTTTATTTTGATAACAAGAAGAGGGGAGAACGTGGTGGAGGCTGCTGCTCTGGAATTCTTTCATCTCTTGGAGTTTTTGAAGGAGAAAGGAAGCTTGGAAAGAGGAAGAACTACAATCCAAAGAGAATTACATCAAATTTGCTAAGTTTTTCCCTTCCCTTTCATTTTCTGGAATGTCTCCATGTTGTATTGTATTTACCACGTTCTTAAACATGTGTAACTGAATCTGAATTGGTTGAGGGTGATTTCAAAGCCCTTGATATGGTTTTTGTAAGTTGATTGTGCAAGAAGTTGTTATCCAATTCTCTAATTGAAGTTGCTTGTATTTTCCCATATCTAATGCTTATGATTGCTTGCTGGATTGTATTTGAGTGGCCAACTGAATATAATCTGGTTTGTCTATTGCTAGACTAGAAATCTTGATCCGTAATTGTCTTGAATTTCTAATCATTAGTAGCAAAATTGTGATCAGAGATTGCAATTGGAGAATATAACCTAAGTTAAATAATCCGAGCTTGTGTGTTTATTGCTTAGATCAACCTGTCTTTCTTTTCATAATGCATCCATTGAATTAAATTTAGAGAGCTTGTTCTAGGTTGTTTAATGGATAGAGATTAAATAAAGAGCCTGTTTTATTTAACAACAAAGTAAGGAAAGATTGGGATAACAGAGCTTGTTGTTATCTACGGTTGATAATTTCAATGGTGTAATTGGATGACAATTCTACAATTAATTCGCAAATTCATATCTTGTGGTAGAGAAGGATCCCTTAACCAGGTTTTTCTCATTGATTTTTCAATCTGTTTAAATTTGCATTGTGTTATTCTTTACTTGTATTAATATTTCATCTAGTTAATCAATCAACAAAACCCCCCTCATTTAGTTTATTGTTGCTTTCGAATAACAAATTCAATTAGACTCAATCCTCGTGGGAACGATATCTACTTATCACTTTATTACTTGTGCGACTAGTATACTTGCTAGTTTCAGAGGGTGCATAAAAAATCCCATTTCCTCAAGTACTGTTGCAACACATGAGTTTCGAAGTACGGAATAATCAATTAAACAAACACAAGGAAGAGAAAATAGCCAGAAATGAAACAAAGACACATAAAAGAGTAACAACGACGATAGCAAACAAAAATAAAAAACAAGTAAAAAGAATATAAAAACAAATAAGACAGATGGCAAAGAGAGATAAAACCTGGTCAATTTGATGGTCTACGAACGGAATCTCCTCGAGACACAAAAATTGATCATTATTCCTTATTTTATTTTTCTTTTCTTTTTTTTTTTCAAAAAATATCGAGTTGCCTCCCAATAAGCGCTCGGTTTAACGTCCTCAGCCCAACGTTGGTTCCATCATGGGAGGATCCAATCTTTGATGTGCTTCACTAGTGGGCTTGGATCCTTCTTTCCCACAAGACTGGTGCAGCAGCATATGCTGGGCCTTGAATGTGAGCACTTGTCCACCCAATAGCCGTTTTGTGATCTCTAAGTACTTGGACGAGTTTTACTTCTTGTATTGGTGCAATGCCCATTTCTATTATAATTGGCAAAGTACCATTCTCACCCAAGAATCCATGATTCAAATGATCTGGAAGTGACTTAGGCTCCACGGTATTGGCCCTCATCAAGAATGAGAGAAGTTTCTCATTAGAATAAGAAAAATTCATATACGAAAAACATCATACCTGCTTATGGTTATGCTATAGTCTCATCTAAGCTTGCCAGCTCCTTCACTTCTTTAGACCACTTGTTATCAAAAATTCTTGATTTCCTTAGAATTTTCTGTCCCCTATGTGCTCACTAATAGCTACATCCAATCCATTCTTGCAATTTAACTCAAAACATTGTTGTGGCAGAGAATCAGTAACGTCAACTACAAAAACAGAATATAAGTCACTAGGGTACCTCATTGCCTCAAAAATATTGAAATGGATCACCTTGCCATCAAACACTATGGTGAGAGTGCCATCATGAACATCAATCTTGGTTCTAGCAGTTTTCAAGAATGGTCTCCCTAATAGAATCGGTGTTGGATTAGGGGATGTCTCATCCTCTATTTCAAGAACATAAGGAGTCTAACCTGGGAAAAACCAATTTCACCTGCACAGCAGCACATCTTCCCACTCCTTTTGTATATTGATGCGTTCGAAACTAGCAAGTATACTAGTCGCACAAGTAATAAAGTGATAAGTTAGATATCGTTCCCATGAGGATTGATTCTAATTGAATTTGTTATTTTCCAACAATAATAAACTAAACAGGGGGGGTTTTGTTGATTGATTAACTAAACTTAATACGAAAGCAAATGAAGACTAACACAAAGCAAAGTTAAATGGAGTGAAAAATCAATGAGAGACACTTGGTTAAGAGTTTATTCTCTGCCACAAGATATGAATTTGTGAATTAACCTAGAATTGTAATCCAATTACAGCATTGAAGTTATCAAACGTAGATAACAACAAGCTCTGTTATCCCAATCTTTCCTTACTTTGTTGTTAAATAAAACAAGCTCTTTATTTAATCTCTATCCATTAAACAACCTAGAACAAGCTCTCTGAGTTTAATTCAATGGAAGCATTACGATGAGAAAGATAGGTTCATCTAAGCAATAATCACACAAGTTCGGATTATTTAACCTAGGTTGTATTTTCCAATTGCAATCTCTGATCACAATTTGCTACTAATGATTGGAAATTCATGACAATTACGGATCAAGATTTCTAATCTAGCAATAGACAACAACAGATTATATTCAGTTGGCCATTCCAAATACAATCAGTAAGCAATCATAAGCATTAGATATGGGAAAATACAAGCAACTTCCATTAGAGAATTGGATAACAATTTCTTACACAATCAACTCACAAAATCCATATCAAGGGCTTTGAAATCACCCTCAACCAATTCAGATTCAGTTACACATTTTTAAGAACGTGGTAAATACAATACAACATGGAGACATTCCAGAAAATGAAAGGGAAGGAAAAAACTTAGCAAATTTGATGTAGTTCTCTTTGGATTGTAGTTCTTCCTCTTTCCAAGCTTCCTTTCTCTTTCAAGAACTCCAAGAGATGAAAGAATTCCAGAGCTGCAGCCTCCACCACGTTCTCCCCTCTTCAAGTTATGAAATAAAACCCTAAAATGTGTTAAATACTCTGCTACAGTAACGTGCTACAGTGTCCCGTATTATACATGCTACAGTGATGTGTGGAATTACATTCTACACTTCTCACACTGTTTTGATTACAACTTTCAGTACACTGAATGGATTCATAAACCGTAAATTTCTCCAAAAAGTAGACTTCGAGAGCTTTTCAACGGTATAAGATATGTCATCGGGTTCATTGTATATCAATACAATTAAATCCGAGAAGATCACTGACTAGCAGAGGTGAAAATGAAGGTTTTTACTCCATTTTTGTGCAAGTTGCTTCAAAACTCCTACAAACATCAAAACCACACAAAAACATAAAAATACCAAGGAATATAGCAAAGAAACATGGACGAATTGATATGAAAATGATATATAAATAGACACTTATCAAATCCTCCCACACTTAGACTTTGCTAGTCCTCGAGCAACTACGACAATATGAAATAAAACTAAACCGAAACAGAATCAACAAAAAATTAAAACACACAAATGCTTCATCTTGCAAACAGGCCTCAAAGATTGTACTTATTATAACCCAAGGAAAACTTCAAAATAATGCACTTGATCAAGAATTTTATCTCAAAGATTAGTTTCGCTTCACTTCAATTCCTCAAGTGTGTGTTTGTAGAGCCATTCTCACCTAATCACTTGTAACCCGGATGAGTTTATGCATAAAAATGAATCATATTTAATATTGAAGATGTGTGTATAATGAACTCCATAGGCCTGCATTTCAAGTCACTCTCCACTAATGTAGACATGCACAACACCAAGGATCAAGTAGGACTTTATTAAGCTTGTAACGTTTGGCTTGGGTGAAGGTATGATAAAGGATAATAATTAGGCTTAAATCACCCACAAACACATAAAATCATTCAAGATTATGTAGAACTCAACCCCATGACGTAAAAAAAATTCATTCTTATTCACCAAATGACTCCCCCAAACTTATTCAGAACACTTGAACTCTCTTTTTATTAATTTTTTTTTTATAACACAAAAGAAACTACACCCCCACACTTTGTTGTTTTATTCTTTTTAAGAACACTCAAGGTATAAATATCTTTTTCTTCTCTTTCTCTTCTTCTTTTTTTTTCCTATTTCTCTTTTTTTCTTTTTTTTTTTTTTTTACACTTCCCCTCCCCCACACTTAAACAATACATTGTCCTCAATGTGTAAGTACGTGGACGATAAGTAAAGATTGGCTTTTTTTTTCTTTTTTTTTTTTTACAAACATAATAGAACTCACTTGCATTGCTCATGACACATCCCAACCTCATCTAACTTCCCAAAACCAGAACATAGCTCAGAATTTAATTATGAATGATCGACATGCTCATAGGTAAGGGATAAACTGTTTGGAACAAATTTATTTGAGGTTAGAAAATCTTTTAGTGAGTTAACAAAGAAAAAGACTTACAAAGGCTCAAAGGGGTAACTAGGGATCAATTTCAGTCAAGGTTGGCTATTAAGGCTCAAACGGTCCAAAGATGGCCTAAAACATTTCCCTAATGTTGCACAGTCTAGGATTTCGCCTCGAGTGACCATCAAACAAGTTCTATAATTCATTGAAATCTGTAGAAACATTTAAATTACATAAACTTTCTCTAAGTGAACAAATAACTCAGTGATAATAGCTCAGTGCTCAATGTTGCGGAAGGAATCAAAAGCAAAGCGACAACCAATAAACATTTCAAGCACACAGATCCATGCATCATTTATCATTTTCCAAGAGTTATTCTAAATTCAATCATTATCTTATCATCGACCCACAAAATGCAAGAAAAGAGGTACGTGGCGTTGTTACACCTGAGTCAAGATTGTATATTTCAACAATCCTTAGGACCAGTAGCCCGCAAACTTAAGGTTTCAAGCCTATATACCTTTATTATGAAAGAACAAAACAAGAAACAAGACACTTCAAACAACATGAAATAAACAAACTACAGATTTATTGAGAGAGACTGCGTTTCAAGAGTTAAGGAAACCCCATATTCTGCCATTCTCAGGTTTTTCCACAATTTTTTTTTTTCGAATCGAAACTGATATAGACAAAAACACACGACAACTCTAAATTACACAAAACTAAACTTACTCATAAAATAACAAAGTCCAACAAGCCAGCAAACAAAAACAAGTCAGTTAGATGGGTCTAAAAAGTTTAGAAGTTAGCCTCCTTATTCAGCCATTATGGATTGAAGAGATCCAGAATGCGTTTCAAGAGGAATTAAACTTTTTAAGCCACCACTCTAAAAGCCATGATTAGAAAATATTACCTGGGCGAAAGAAATAACCTGAAAAAGCTCCAAAGAAATAACATGAAAACTCTCAAATAAACACAATAAAAAGAAAGCAAACAAAAACAAAGCAAACCAGCAGATAGAGATTACAGATGGAGCATTAAATCCAGTTTACGCCTCTTATTGTCTTTTCCAAACCAATCTATCCGAGCCATTGTTGAATCAGGCGAATAGATGAATTCTTGTAATTTGTCAATTAACTCCCCTGCAGTTGAAGCTGTAACCAGGATTTGTCTCGCTGATTGTGAGATGAATTTTTTTTCTACTGCTTGATCAAGAAAAGACAACAAACCATCAAAAAAATTATTGACATTTAACAAACCAATGGGTTTCCGATGGATGTTTAGCTGTAACCAAGAGGTGATTTGAAATATCTCCTCTAATGTACCATAACCACCAGGCAAAGCTATAAATGCATCGGACTTAACAACCATATGTGCAATACGCTCGTGCATGCTAGAGACCTATAACTCTTCCTCGATTGTGTTGCCTATGATATCTCGTATAGCTAATGGTTTAGGGATAATGCCGAGAACTTTGCTCCCTCCCAGGGATGCAGCTGTCGACACACACCTCATTAACCCAAGACTACCCCCTCCATAAATCAAACGAATACCCCTCGCAGCTAATGTCCTACCAAGATCAAGAGCTGCTGTGGTAAACTCTCCATCTTTACCAAATTGCGATCCGCAAAATACGCATATATTGCAGAATCGCCGAGTTGGTGTTTTCTCCATTTCTACAAGTGCTCTAACTTTGTGTAAGACAATGATGCAGGTTAGGTAATATGCTTTTCAAGTGCAAGACAGGTTATAGAATGACCTTTGGAAATATACAGAATGGATATATACACACGTAAAAGTCTCAAATTTGACACACGGGGACATAATTTCGGTGGGGGTTATTCGATGCAGATTTATTGCCCCAAGATTTGAAAAAATAAGATATGCTTTCGGCGGGGTTTGACAAAACCTATACACTTGTCTCCCACGTGAAGCATGAAAATGGAAATACACTTTCGGTGGGGTTTGACAAAACCACCACACTTGTCTCCCATGTGAAGCATGAAAAGTAGAGATATACTTTCGGCGAAGGTTGACAAAACCTCCACACTTGTCTCCCACGTGTGCTTATGTCATGGGGTAGTCATATGGTTTGTCAAAAGAAAAACTTGAAATTAAAACAAACAAAATCAACAAACAACAACAACACAAAAACAACATTGATAATCAGATCAAACGAAACAAGAAAAAAAATTTGACAATAACACACATTCAAATATACAAGTAGTTGTGATTGTGGCTCACATCTTCCTCTGGTTTTACGTCCAGTAACGGCTGAAATGCCTTCTATGAGTCAGGGATTTGCTTCCATCCAGTTTTCTTATAAATTGGCAAACAGGGTCGTTTTTAGTCAGATTCCCTAGACTATAACACTGCAATTCATCACGAAATTGTGTCCATAGATTAAGCAATTCACGCTGAACAAGTCACCAAGAATGTGACTCGAGAGTTAACAAAACATTATCCAGCGACTCATTACTCAAACCATTCTTAATAAATGCAAGTTTATCTTCTCTATTTCTGGACGCAAAACCTAATGAACGACAAGTCTGGTTACAATTCCATCTAGCACATTTATAACATACGTGTAACCTTTTCGCTCTTCGCCTCTTGGCGTAGTAGCTCTTTCCTAGACCAGGCATGTATTTTGCTATATTAATATCAGGCTCACCGGACAATCTTACCTTGGCTTCGATAAGCCATCGGATCTCCGCAAGCACATTTAGGAGCATCAACGCCCAAAGTCTAGTCATCCGCACTTTATAAATTTTATACACAGCATTTTGAGGAAGTGAAGGAAATATTTACGAAGGTTTGACACAAAGATATCGGCATCCATTGAAGAGGAGAAAAGGAGAGCTATTACCGATAATGCGATTGAGTTTGTTTTTCTACAAGATATGCACGTTTCAAAGCTTTGAGCAATGACTTCAGCTCCCGCTTGAATGTTTCCTCAAGCTGTTGCACAAGTGAATTCGAAGTACGGAATAATCAAATTAAACAAAAGGAAGGAAAAGAAAAGAGCAGAAACGAAACTAAAGACACATAAAGGAGATAACAACACAATAGCAAACAAAAGTCAAAAACAAGTAAAAGAAATATAAAAACAAATAAGACAGATGGCAAAAAGAGATAAAACCTGATCAATTTGAAAAAAAAAAAAAAAACAAAAATGGCCTACAAAGGAATCTCCTCGGTGGACAACAAAAATCAGATCATTATTCCTCATTTTAATTTTTCTTTTCTTTTTTTTCAAAAATGTTGGGTTTGCCTCCCAAGAAGCGCTTGGTTTTAACGTCTCAGCCCCGACGTTGGCTCCTCATGGGCAGGATCGCAATCTTCGATGTTCTTCACTGGTGGGGCTTGGATCCTTTCTTTCCACCACAGAAATGGGTGCATGCATATGGCTGGCCTTGGATGTTAGCAATCGTCCACCCAATAGCTATTTTGTGATCTGTAAGTATTTGGAGGAGTTTCTCTTCTTGTATTCGTGCAAGGCCCATTTCCATTGTAACTGGCAAAGTATCATTCTCACCCAAGAATCCATGATTCAAATGATCGGGAAGTGACTTAAGCTCCAAGGTATTGGCTTTCGTCACAGAAGAAAGAAGTTTCTCATTAGATAAAGTAAATTGAATGTACGAAACATCATACCTATTTGTGGTTATGGCCATGGTCTCATCTAAGCTTGCACAGCTTTCTCCATTTTCTTTGACACCTTGTATCAAATTCTTGACTCATTGGAATTTTTTCTCTTCCCTTATGCGTCACTAATAGCTACATCCAATCCATTCTTGCGAGTTAACTCAAAATTTTGTGGCAAGAATCCACAGAACGTCCACTCAAAAACAGAATGTACGTCACTAGAGTACCTCATGTGCGGTCAAAATCTTGACACGAATCCCTTGCCATCCAAAACACTATGGTGAGAGTGCCATCATGAGCATCAATCTTAGTTCGAGCAGTTTTCAAGAATGGTCTCCCCAAAAGAATCGGTGTGGGATTAGGAGATGTCTCATCCTCCATTTTAAGGACATAGAAGTCTGCTGGAAAAACCAATTGATTCACCTGCACAAGCACATCTTCCACAACTCTTTTGGGATATGCATTAAAATGATCAGCAAGTTGAATGGTAATACCGGTTTTTGCAAAAGGTTCAAGATTTAAAGAAGCATAAATAAATATGGCATGACATTAATAGATGCTCCTAAATCTAACATAGCTCTTTCAAACTTGGTATTACCAATGGTGCATGGAATGGTAAATGTACCTGGATCTTTGCACTTTGGAGGAATTTTTCTTTGTAGTATAGCTGAAACATTTTCTCCCATACTTACTTTCTCATTTCCTTTCAACTTTCTCTTGTTGGTGCATAACTCCTTGAGAAATTTTGTACAACGAGGTACTTTCTCAATATCATCCAGAAGTGGTATATTTACCTCGATTTTGTGAGAAGTTTCCAGGATTTCTTGTTCTTTTTCCTCCTTCTTCGATTTTGCAAATCTACTAGGAAAAAGTGGAGGAGAAACATATGAAGGAATGGGAGTTATAGGATTTACCTGAGAAGTCAGTGTTTTTTTCATGGTGGAAGTGGTGTCATCTCCTTCATCAGTTTGTGATTTCTTTGGCAGGACATCTAATTGCTCTCCATTTTGCAAAGTTATCACACAAGCGTTCTCTCTTGGATTGATCACCATTTGAGAAGATAATTTTTATAAGTCTTGGCCCTCGAATTTGCTCATGCTAGTAGCCAATTGTCTCATTTGATTTGCCAAGTTTTGGATACTTGCCCCAGTTTCCTGCTGGAATTGCATTGTGTTAGTGGCAAGTGCATTAACAATATCCTGGAGTGACATACCTGAGTTTTCTGAAGCTGGTTGTGGTGCTGGTTGTGGCATTGGTGGTGGTTGCATTTGAAATGGGTGTTGCACTCTAAGTTGATTAAAACCTTGTGGCTGATTTGGTATGGCATTTAGGACGATTGGTTGATGATTCCAGTAACTGAAATTAGGGTGATCTTCCCATCCAGCATTGTAAGTGTTAGAGAAGGGATCATACCATTGCCTTGTTTGTCCTGGAAATCCATCCATGGCATTGGCTTGTTCCATATCTCCTTGCAAAATTGGATACATGTCGATTGGATGCTCCATGGTAGAATATACCTCGCATGCATAAGATTTCTGCATATGTCCTACAGCCATGTTTTCCACAAGAGAGGTTAGCTCAGAAAGTTGTTGTTCAATGTTTGCAGCGCTTACCTCATTTACTCCCCAATGTAGTTGTGGCTCAAATCGGCTACTGAATTGTTGGAAGTTTACTGCCATGTCGCCTAAACACAAACAATCAGAAAAGAAAAACAAAAAAAAATACGAATCAACAATGAAAACAAAATAACAAATCGATTAGAAAATCAATCCCCCGCAACGGCGCCAAAAACTTGATGCGTTTGAAACTAGCAAGTATACTAATCGCACAAGTAATAAAGTGATAAGTAAGATATCGTTCCCACGAGGATTGATTCTAATTGAATTTGTTATTTCCAGCAACAATAAACTACACAGGGGGGGATTTTTGTTGAATGCTTTACTAAATGAAATAAGAATGCAAGTAAAGAATAACAAAACAGAAAGTAAATTTGAATGAAAAATCAATGGGAGATAGCTGGTTTAGGGATCCTTCTCTACCACAAGATATGGATTTGCGAATTAATTGTAGAATTGTCATCCAATTACACCATTGAAATTATCAACCGTAGATAACAACAAGCTCTGTTATCCCAATCTTTCTTACTTTGTTGTTAAATAAAACAGGCTCTTTATTTAATCTCTATCCATTAAACAACCTAGAACAAGCTCTCTAAATTTAATTCAATAGATGCAGTACGATAAGAAAGATAGGTTGATCTAAGCAATAAACACACAAGCTCGGATTATTTAACTTAAGTTGTATTCTCCAAGTGCAATCTCTGATCACAATTTTGCTACTAAGGATTAGAAATTCAAGACAATTACAGATCAAGATTTCTAGTCTAGCAATAGACAACAACAAGATTATATTCAGTTGGCCATTCGAAATACAATCCAGCAAGCAATCATAAGCATTAGATATAGGAAAATACAAGCAAATTCAATTAGAGAATTGGATAACAACTTCTTGCACAAACAACTTACAAAAACAATATCAGGGGCTTTGAAATCACCCTCAACCAATTCAGATTCAGTTACACATGTTTAAGAACGTTGTAATTACAATACAACATGGAGACATTCCAGAAAATGAAAGGGAAGGGAAAAACTTAGCAAATTTGAGGTAATTCTCTTTGGTTTGTAGTTCTTCCTCTTTCCAAGCTTCCTTTCTCCTTCAAGAACTCCAGGAGATGAAAGAATTCCAGAGCTCCAACCTCCACCATGTTCTCCCCTCTTCAAGTTATGACAATAAAACCCTAAAATGTGTTTAAATACTCTGCTACAGTAACCTACTACAGTGTCCCGTATTATACATGCTACAGTGATGTGTGGAATTACATTTCTACACTTCTCACACTGTTTTGATTACAACTTTCGATACACTGAATGGATTCATAAACCGTAAATTTCTCCAAAAAGTAGACTTTGAGAGCTTTTCAACGGTATATGATCTGTCATCGGGTTCATTGTATATCAATACAATTAAATCCGAGAAGATGGTTGACTAGCAGAGGTGAAAATGAAGGGTTTTTACTCCATTTTTGTGCAAGTTGCTCCAAAACTCCTACAAACATCAAAATCACACAAAAACATAAAAATACCAAGGAATATAGCAAAGAAACATGGACGAATTGATATGAAAATTATATTATAAATAAGACACGTATCATATATGCATTAAAACGATCAGCAATTTGAATGGTAATACCAATTTCTGCAAAAGGTCCACGATTTAAAGAAGCATAAATAGAATATGGCATGATGTTAATATATGCTTCTAAATCTAACATAACTCTTTCAAACTTGGTTTTACCAATGGTGCATGGCATGGTGAACATACCTGGATCTTTGCACATTGGAGGAATTTTCCTTTGCAATACAGCTGAAACATCTTCCCCCACACTTACTTTCTCATTTCTTTTTAACTTTCCTTTGCTGGTGCATAACTCCTTGAGACATTTTGTATAATGAGGTACTTGCTCGATAGCATCCAGAAGTGGTATATTTACCTCAATTTTGTGAGAAGTTTCCAGGATTTCTTGTTCTTGTTCCTCCTTCGTTTTAGCAAATCTACTAGAAAAAAGTGGAGGAGAAACATATGAAGGAATGGGAGTTATAGGATTTACCTGAGAATTCAGTGTTTTTTTCATGGTGGAAGTGGTGTCATCTCCTTCATCAGTTTGTGATTTCTTTGGCAGGACATCTAATTGCTCTCCGTTTTGCAAAGTTATCGCACAAGAATTCTCTCTTGGATTGATCACCGTTTGACAAGATAATTCTTCTTAGCCTTGGCCCTCGAATTTGCTCATGCTAGTGGCCAATTGTCCCATTTGATTTGCCAGGTTTTGGATACTTTCCCCAGTTTCCTGCTGGAATTGCATTGTGTTAGTGGCAAGTGCATTAACAATATCTTCGAGAGACATACCTGAGTTTTGCGAAGCTGGTTGCGGTGCTGGATGTGGCATTGGTGGTGGTTGCATTTGGAATGGTTGCTGCACTCTAGGTTGATTGAAACTTTGTGGCCGATTTGGTATCACATTTGGAGTGATTGGTTGATGATTCCAGTAACTGAAATTATGTTGATCTTTCCATCCAGCATTGTAAGTGCTAGAGAAAGGATCATACCATTGCCTCGTTTGTCCTGGAAATCCACCCATGGCATTGGCTTGTTCCATATATTCTTCTTGTAAAGTTGGATACATGTCGAGTGGATGCTCCATCGTAGAATATATCCCACATTCATAAGATTTTTGTATATCTCCTACAGCCATGTTTTCCACAAGAGAGGTTAGCTCAGAAAGTTGTTGTTCAATGTTCGGAGTGCTTACCTCATTTACTCTCCATGGTAGTTTTGGCTCAAATCCGCTACTGAATTGATAGAAATTTACTGCCATGTTGTCTAAACACAAACAATCAGAAAAGAAAAACAAAGAAAATATGAATCAACAATGAAAACAAAATAACAAATCGATTAGAAAATCAATCCCCGGCAACGGCGCCAAAAACTTGATGCCTTCGAAACTAGCAAGTATACTAGTCGCACAAGTAATAAAGTGATAAGTAAGATATCGTTCCCACGAGGATTGATTCTAATTGAATTTGTTATTCAAAAGCAACAATAAGCTAAATGAGGGGGGTTTTGTTGATTGATTAACTAGATGAAATATTAATGCAAGTAAAGAATAACACAATGCAAATTTAAACATATTGAAAAATCAATGAGAGAAACCTGGTTAAGGGATCCTTCTCTACCACAAGATATGGATTTGCGAATTAATCGTAGAATTGTCATCCAATTATAGCATTGAAATTATCAACCGTAGATAACAACAAGCTCTGTTATCCCAATCTTTCCTTACTTTGTTGTTAAATAAAACAGCTCTTTATTTAATCTCTATCCATTAAACAACCTAGAACAAGCTCTCTAAATTTAATTCAATGGATGCATTACGATAAAAAAGATAGGTTGATCTAAGCAATAAACACACAAGCTCGGATTATTTAACTTAGGTTGTATTATCCAATTGCAATCTCTGATCACAGTTTTGCTACTAAGGATTAGAAATTCAAGACAATTACGGATCAAGATTTCTAGTCTAGCAATAGACAACAACCAGATTATATTCAGTTGGCCATTCGAAATACAATCCAGCAAGCAAATCATAAGCATTAGATATAGGAAAATACAAGCAACTTCAATTAGAGAATTGGATAACAACTTCTTGCACAATCAAACTTACAAAAACCATATCAGGGGCTTTGAAATCACCCTCAACCAATTCAGATTCAGTTACACATGTTTAAGAACGTGGTAAATACAATACAACATGGAGACATTCAAGAAAATGAAAGGGAAGGGAAAAACTTAGCAAATTTGATGTAATTCTCTTTGGATTGTAGTTCTTCCTCTTTCCAAGCTTCTTTCTCCTTCAAGAACTCCAAGAGATGAAAGAATTCCAGAGCTTCAGCCTCCACCACGTTCTCCCCCCTCCAAGTTATGAAATAAAACCCTAAAATGTGTTTAAATACTCTGCTACAGTAACTTGCTACAGTGTCCCGTATTATACATGCTACAGTGATGTGTGGAATTACATTTCTATACTTCTCACACTGTTTTGATTACAACTTTGGTACACTGAATGGATTCATAAACCGTAAATTTCTCCAAAAAGTATACTTCGAGAGCTTTTCAACGGTATATGATATGTCATCGGGTTCATTGTATATCAATACAATTAAATCCGAGAAGATGGTTGACTAGCAGAGGTGAAAATGAAGGGTTTTACTCCATTTTTGTGCAAAGTTGCTCCAAAACTCCTACAAACTTCAAAACCACACAAAAACATAAAAATACCAAGGAATATAGCAAAGAAACATGGAC
>SNVD02007771.1:0-30588 GCA_013180625.2 Boswellia sacra
AGTAATAAAGTGATGAGTAAGATATCGTTCCCACGAGGATTGATTCTAATTGAATTTGTTATTTGAAAGCAAAAACAGAATAAGCGGGGGGTTTTTGTTGATTAATTAACTAGATGAAATATTAATGCAAGTAAAGAATAACACAATGCTAAGTTAATTTTAGTAAAAATCAATGAGAGTAACCTGGTTAAAGGATCATTCTCTACCACAAGATATGGATTTACGAATCGTAGAATTGTCATCCAATTACACCATTTAAATTATCAACCGTAGATAACAACAAGCTCTGTTACCCGAATCTTTCCTTACTTTGTTGTTAAATAAAACAAGCTCTTTATTTAATCTCTATCCATTAAACCACTCAAGAATAACTCTCTAAGTTTTAATTACATGGAAGCATTACGATAAGAAAGATAGGTTGATCTAAGCATAACCACACAAGTTTTCGATTATTTAACTTAGGTTGTATTCTCCAATTGCAATCTCTGATCACAATTTTGCTACTAATGATTAGAAATTCAAGACAATTACGGATCAAGATTTTCTAGTCTAGCAATAGACAATATCCAGATTATATTCAGTTGGCCACCCAAATACAATCCAGCAAGCAATCATAAGCTTTATACATGGGAAAATACAAGCAACTTCAATTAGAGAATTGGATAACAACTTCTTGCACAATCAACTTACAAAAACCATATCAGGGGCTTTGAAATCACCCTCAACCATTTCAGATTCAGTTACACATATTCAGACCTGTCTCTTATACACATCTAGATGTGTATAAGAGACAGACATTGAGACATTCCAGAAAATGAAAGGGAAGGGAAAAACTTAGCAAATTTGATGTAATTCTCTTTGGATTGTAGTTCTTCCTCTTTCCAAGCTTCCAATCTCCTTCAATAACTCCAAGAGATGAAAGAATTCCAGAGCTGCAGCCTCCACCACGTTCTCCCCTCCTCAAGTTATGAAAATAAAACCCTAAATGTGTTTAAAATACTACTGCTACAGTATATTGCTACAAGTGCCCCGTATTTAAATAACATGCTACAAAAAAAAAAAAGTGATATATGAATTACAATATAGAAACACTTCTCATACCATTTTTATTCACAACTTTCGGTACCTATATAAATTACGTGAAACCGTAAATTTCTCAGAAAATAGACTTCGAGAGCTTTCCAACGGTATATAATATGTCATCGGGTTCATTGTATATCAATACAATTAAATCCGAGAAGATGGTTGACTAGCAGAGGTGAAAATGAAGGGTTTTACTCCATTTTTGTGCAAGTTGCTCCGAAACTCCTACAAACATCAAAACACACAAAATCATAAAAATACCAAGGAATATAGCAAAGAAACATGGACGAATTGATATGAAAATGATATATAAATAGACACTTATCACTCTTCAATCCATAATGGCTGAATAAGGAGGCTAACTTCTAAACTTTTTAGACCCATTCTAACTAACATGTTTTTGTTTGCTGACTTGTTGAACTTTGTTATTTTATGAGTGAGTTTAGTTTTGCGTAATTTAGAGTTGTTATGTGTTTTTATCTTTATCAGTTTCGATTCGAAAAAAAAAATAATTGTAGAAAAACCTGAGAATGGCAGAATATGGGGTTTTCTTTAACCCTTGAAACGCATTCTCTCGACATAAATCTTTAGTTTGTTATTTCCTGTGTTGTTGAAGTGTCTTGTACATTGTTTTGTTTTCTTTTCATAATAAGGTATATAGGCTGGAAACCTTAAGTCTGCGGCTACTGGTCCCTAAGGATTGTTGAAAATCTACAATCTTGACTCCGTGTAACACACGCCAAAGCGTCCAACTCTTCTCATTGTCATTTTTGGGCCATGAAAAGGCAATGATTGATGATAGTGTCTATTTATGATATACTTTTTATACAATTCGTCCATGTTTCTTTGCTATATTCCGTGGTATTTTTATGTTTTTTGTGTGGTTTTGATGTTTGTAGGAGTTTTGGAGCAACTTGCACAAAAATGAGTAAAACCCTTCATTTTCACCTCTGCTAGTCAGTGATCTTCTCGGATTTAATTGTATTGATATACAATGAACCCGATGACATGTTATATACCGTTGGAAAGCTCTCGAAGTCTATTTTCTGGAGAAATTTACGGTTTAGAAATCCATTCAGTGTACCAAAAGTTCTAATCAAAACAGTGTGAGATGTATAGAAATATAATTCCACAAGTCACTGTAGCACGTATAATACGGGGCACTGTAGCAATTCACTGTAGCAGAGTATTTAAACACATTTTAGGGTTTTATTTTGATAACTTGAAGAGGGGAGAACGTGGTGGAGTCTGCAGCTCTGGAATTCTTTCATCTCTTGGAGTTCTTGAAGGAGAAAGGAAGCTTGGAAAGAGGAAGAACTACAATCCAAAGAGAATTAAATCAAATTTGCTAAGTTTTTCCCTTACCTTTCATTTTCTGGAATGTCTCCATGTTGTATTGTATTTACCACGTTCTTAAACATGTGTAACTGAATCTGAATTGGTTGAGGGTGATTTCAAAGCCCTTGATATGGTTTTTGTGAATTGAGTGTGCAAGGAATTGTTATCCAATTCTCTAATTGAAGTTGCTTGTATTTTCCCATGTTTAATGTTTATGATTGCTTGCTGGATTGTATTTGGGTGGCAAACTGAATATAATCTGGATATTGTCTATTGCTAGACTAGAAATCTTGATCCGTAATTGTCTTGAATTTCTAATAATTAGTAGCAAAATTGTGATCAGAGATTGCAATTGGAGAATATAACCTAAGTTAAATAATCCGAGCTTGTGTGTTTATTGCTTAGATCAACCTGTCTTTCGTTTCATAATGCATCCATTGAATTAAATTTAGAGAGCTTGTTCTGGGTTGTTTAATGGATAGAGATTAAGTAAAGAGCCTATTTTATTTAACAACAAAGTAAGGAAAGATTGGGATAACAGAGCTTGTTGTTATCTACGGTTGATAACTTCGTTACTGTAATTGGATGACAATTCTACGATTAATTCACAAAAAATTTCATATTCTTGTGGCATGAGGAATGAAACCCTTAACCAGTTTCCCTCATTGATTTTTTCAATCACGTTTAAATTGACATTGTGTTTATTCTCTTTGCCATTTGCATTAGTTAGTTAATCAATCAACAAAACCCCCCTCAGTTAGTTTATTCGAATAACAAATTCAATTAGAATCAATCCTCGTGGGAACGATATCTTACTCATCACTTTATTACTTGTGCGACTAGTATACTTGCTAGTTTCTAACGCATCAAGTTTTTGGCGCCGTTGCCGGGGATTGATTTTCTAATCAATTTGTTATTCTGTTTTTACTACTGATTCTTAATTGTTATTTCCTGATTGTTTGTATTTAGGCTTTTATGTCCGAGGGAGAAGCGGATCAACGACTTAAGAGAATTAAGGAGTTTCTCCAATCCTCGAATTTAATGCTAAATCAGTCAATTTCAACTCCACCTCCAGAATTTGACCTTGCACGACATACTTCCCTCCCATCTTCTTGCAGTTCAATCAAATCTGAATCGGAAGCAATGGCGATGGAAAACGATCAAACTCTTAAGGAGTTAGCGGCTCCAATTATTGATCAACAACCGCTATGCATAAGCACCAATTTTGAGATAGATTTTGAGCTTAAATCTGGACTAATTCATCTCTTGCCTACATTTCCTGGTTTTGCAGGAGAGGATCCGAACAAACACCTTAAAGAATTTCATGTGGTATGCTCAAGTATGAAGCCAACCGGCGTTTCTGAAGAGCAAATTAAATTGAGAGCCTTCCCATTCCCATTAGCAGATTCGGCAAAAGATTGCTATACTATCAACCATCGTGAGATACCATTACCACGTTGACTGAGATAATTAAACTCTTTTTAGAGAAATAACTTTCCCCTTTGAAAGTTATAAAACATTAAAAAAATATGATTAAGTGGCATTCGACAACACAATAGAGAATCACTTCATGAATATTGGGAGAGATTTAGAAGGTTATGTGCTAGCTGTCCAAACCATCAAATTAGTGATGGACACCTAATTCAATATTTCTATGAGGGTCTCCTACCAATGGAAAGGAGTATCATTGATGCTGCTATTGGTGGAGCACTGGTTAATAAAACACCGAATGTTGCAAGACGTTTGATTAGCGACATGGCAGCAAACTCCCAACAATTCAGCTGCCAATTTGAGCCACAACCTGCAAGGAGATAAATGAGGTAAGTACCCCGAACATTGACAACAACTTCTGGCTTACTCTCTTTTAAACACAAAATGGCTGTAGGACATATGCACTCAGATCGTATGTAATGTGAGAGTATATTCCCCCTACACCTACATAGCAAATCCGAACACGACATGGTTCCCAACTTTGCAAGTAAGGAGATCGAAACAATCCCATTCACTTGGTGGTTTTCTAGACAACCACGCCAATGTTATAGTAATCATCACAATCACTCCAAATGCCATACCAAATCACTACAAAGCCACCAGGTTTCCAATCAAATCAAGAGTGCAAGCACTCATTTCAAATGGAACCACAACCAGCAAACCTACAATTAACTAGCTCCACAAAACTCAAGTATGGATCTCCAGGACATTGTTAAAGTACTTGCTACTAACACAATGCAATTTCAGCAGGAAACTAGGGAAAGTATCCAAAACCTGGAAAATCAAATGGGACAATTGGCTACTAACATGAGCAAATTCGAGAGCAAGAGCTTAGAAAAATTACCTTCTCATACAGTGATCAATCCAAGAGAGAATGCTAGTGCAATCACTTTGAGAAGTGGAAAGCAATTACAATTTCCACAAAAAAGGTCACAAACTAATGAAGGGGATGACACCACTTCCACCATGAACAAAACATCATCTTCTAAGGTAGACCTTAAACTAAAATTCCTTCATATGTTATTCCTCCACCTTTTCCTAGCAGATTTGCAAAATCAAAGAAGGAGGAACAAGAACAGGAAATCTTGGAAACTTTTCGCAAGATCGAGGTAAATATACCACTTCTGGATGCTATTAAGCAAGTACCTCGTTATGCAAAATTTCTCAAGGAGTTATGCACCAACAAGAGAAAGTTTAAGGGAAATGAGAAAGTAAGCGTGGGGGAAAATGTTTCAGCTGTACTACAAAGAAAAATTCCTCCGAAATGCAAAGATCCAGGTACGTTCACCATTCCATGCACCATTGGTAGAACCAAGTTTGAAAGAGCTATGTTAAATTTAGGAGCATCTATTAATATCATGCCATATTCTATTTATGCTTCTTTAAATCTTGGACCTCTTGCGGAAACTGGTCTTACCATTCAACTTGCTGATCGTTCTAAGGCATATCCCAAGGGAGTTGTGGAAGATGTGCTTGTGCAGGTAAATCAATTGGTTTTCCCAGCAACTTCTATGTTCTTGAAATGGAGGATGAGACATCTCCTAATCCAACACCAATTCTTTTGGGGAGACCATTCTTGAAACTGCTCGAACTAAGATTGATGTTCATGATGGCACTCTCACCATGGAATTCGATGGCGAGGTGATTCGTTTCAATATTTTTGAGACAATGAGGTACCCTAGTGATTTGCATTCTGTTTTTTTTTGGCTTGCGTTATTGATTCTTTGGCCACCACAACATTTTGAGTTAACTCCAAGAGATGGATTGGAAGTGGTTGTTAGTGAGCACATAGGGACAGAAAATTACAAGGAATCAAGAAGGTTGATACAATTGTCCAAAGAAATGGAGGAAGCTGTGGCAAGCTTAGATGAGACCATAGCTATAACCACAAATAGGTATGATGTTTCGTGCATTCAATTTCCTTTATCTAATGTGAAACTACTACCTTCTATGATGAAAGCCCCTACCTTGGAGCTTAAGCCTCTTCCAGATCATTTGAAGCATGGATTCTTTGATAAGAATGATCCTTTGCCAGTTACAATAGAAATGGGCCTTGCACCATACCAAGAAGAAACTCGCCGAGTACTTAGTACGAATCACAAAACAGCTTTGGGTGGGAACGATTGATTTACATCCAACGCCCACCATATGCTGTGATTGCGTTCACAACTAGCAAGTATACTAGTCGCACAAGTAATAAAGTGATAAGTAAGATATCGTTCCCACGAGGATTGATTCTAATTGAATGTGTTATTTCCAGCAACAATAAACTAAACAGGGGGGATTTTTGTTGAATGATTTACTAAATGAAATAAGAATGCAAGTAAAGAATAACAAAACAGAAAGTAAAATTTGAATGAAAAATCAATGGGAGAAAGCTGGTTAAGGGATCCTTCTCTACCACAAGATATGGATTTGCGAATTAATCGTAGAATTGTCATACAATTCCAGCATTGAAGTTATCAACCGTAGATAACAACAAGCTCTGTTATCCCAATCTTTCCTTACTTTGTTGTTAAATTAAACTAGCTCTTTATTTAATCTCTATCCATTAAACAACCTAGAACAAGCTCTCTGAGTTTAATTCAATGGATGCATTATGATAAGAAAGATAGGTTTATCTAAGCAATAAACACACAAGCTCGGATTATTTAACTTAGGTTATATTCTCCAATTGTAATCTCTGATCACAATTTTGCTACTAATGATTAGAAATTCACGACAATTACGGATCAAGATTTCTAGTCTAGCAATAAATCACAACCAGATTATATTCAGTTGGCCACTCAAATACAATCAGCAAGCAATCATAAGCATTAAATATGGGAGAATACAAGCAACTTCAATTAGAGAATTGGATAACAATTCCTTACACAATCAACTTACAAAAACCATATCAGGGGCTTTGAAATCACCCTCAACCAATTCAGATTCAGTTACACATGTTTACGAACGTGGTAAATACAATACAACATGGAGACATTCCAGAAAATGAAAGGGAAGGGAAAAACTTAGCAAAATTTGATGTAATTCTCTTTGGATTGTTGAATGCGTCGAAACTAGCAAGTATACTAGTCGCACAAGTAATAAAGTGATAAGTAAGATATCGTTCCCACGAGGATTGATTCTAATTGAATTTGTTATTTCCAGCAACAATAAACTAAACAGGGGGGTTTTGGTTGAATTCTTTACTAAATGAAATAAGAATGCAAGTAAAGAATAACAAAACAGAAAGTAAATTTGAATGAAAAATCAATGGGAGAAACTTGGTTAAGGGATCCTTCTCTACCAAAAGATATGGATTTGCGAATTAATCGTAGAATTGTCATCCAATTACAGCATTGAAGTTATCAACCGTAGATAACAACAAGCTCTGTTATCCCAATCTTTCCTTACTTTGTTGTTAAATAAAATAGGCTCTTTACTTAATCTCTATACATTAAACAACCTAGAACAAGCTCTCTAAATTTAATTCAATGGATGCATTATGAAAAGAAAGACAGGTTGATCTAAGCAATAAACACACAAGCTCGGATCTGTCTCTTATACACATCTAGATGTGTATAAGAGACAGTCACAATTTTGCTACTAATGATTAGAAATTCAAGACAATTACGGATCAAGATTTCTAGTCTAGCAATAGACAATATCCAGATTATATTTAGTTGGCCACCCAAATACAATCCAGCAAGCAATCATAAGCATTAAACATAGGAAAATACAAGCAACTTCAATTAGAGAATTGGATAACAACTTCTTGCACAATCAACTTACAAAAACCATATCAGGTGCTTAGAAATCACCCTCAACCAATTCAGATTCAGTTACACATGTTTAAGAACGTGGTAAATACAATACAACATGGAGACATTCCAGAAAATGAAAGGGAAGGTAAAAACTTAGCAAATTTGATGTAATTCTCTTTGGATTGTAGTTCTTCCTCTTTCCAAGCTTCCTTTCTCCTTCAGAACTCCAAGAGATGAAAGAATTCCAGAGCTGAAGCCTCCACCACGTTCTCCCCTCTTCAAGTTCTCAAAATAAAACCCAAAAATGTGTTTAAATACTCTGCTAACAAGTGCTTAGCTACAGTGTCCGTTTATCTGCTACAGTGATGTGTGGAATTAATTTCTACACTTCTCACACTGTTTTGATTACAACTTTCGGTACACTGAATGGATTCATAAACCGTAAATTTCTCCAAAAAGTAGACTTCGAGAGCTTTTCAACGGTATATGATATGTCATCGGGTTCAGTGTATATCAATACAATTAAATCCGAGAAGATGGTTGACTAGCAGAGGTGAAAATGAAGGGTTTTACTCCATTTTTGTGCAATTGCTCCAAAACTCCTACAAACATCAAAACCACACAAAAACATAAAAATACCAAGGAATATAGCAAAGAAACATGGACGAATTGATATAAAAGTAATACATAATAGACACCTATCAAATTCCCCCACACTTAGACTTTGCTAGTCCTCGAGCAACTAAAATGATACGAAACAAAACTAAACCGAAACAGAATCAAAGAAAAATTAAAACACACAAATGCTTCAACTTGCAAATAGGCCTCAAAGATTGTACTTATTATAACCCAAGGAAAACTTCAAAATAATGCACTTGATCAAGAATTTTATCTCAAAGATTAGTTTCGCTTCACTTCAATTCCTCAAGTGTATGTGTGTAGAGCCATTCTCACCTAATCACTTGTAACCCGGATGAGTTTATGCTTAAAAATGAATCATATTTAATAGTGAAGATGTATGGATAAATGAACTCCATAGGCCTGCTTTTCAAGTCACTCTCCACTAATGTAGACATGTACAACACCAAGGATCAAGTAGGACTTTATTAAGCTTGTAACGTTTGGCTTGGGTAAAGGTATGATCAAGGACAATAATTTGGCTCAAATCACCCACAAACACATAAATCATTCAAGATTATGTAGAGCTCACACCTATAACACAATTTTATTTTAATTCACCAGGTTACTCCCCCAAACTTATTTAGAACACTCAATCTTCTTTTTTTATTTTCTCTTCTCTTCTTCTTCTTTTTTTTGTAGAAAACAAAAGAAACTACACCCCCACACTTTGTTGTTTCATTCTTTTTAAGAACACCCCAGGGTATAGAACTCTTTTTCCACATTTTCTTTTTTTTTTAACTGCAATTCCCCTCCCCTACACTTAAACAACACATTGTCCTCAATGTTTAAGTACGTGGAAGATAAGTATAGATTGTTTTTTTTCTCTTTTTCTTTTGACAAACATAATAAAACTCACTTGCATTGCTCATAGCACAATCCAACCTCCTCTAACTTCCCAAAACCAGAACATAGCTCAAAATGTAATTGCGAATGATTTACATGCTCATAGGTAAGGGATAAACTGTTTGGAACAAATTCAATTGAGATTAGGAAGTCTTTTAGTGAGTTAACAAAGAAAAAGGTTTACAGAGGCTCAAAGGGGTAACTAGGGATCAATTTTAGTCAAGGTTGGCTCTTAAAGCTCAAACGATCCAAAGATGGCCTAAATCATTTCCCTAATGTTGCACAGTCTAGGATTTCGCCTCGAGTGACCATCAAACAAGTTCTAGAATTCATTGAAATCTGAAGAAACATTTAAATTACATAAACGTTCTCTAAGTGAACAAATAACTCAGTGATAATAGCTCAGTGCTCAATGTTGCGCAAGGAATCAAAAGCAAAGCGAAAACCAATAAACATTTCAAGCACACAGATCCATGCATCATTTATCATTTTCCAGAGTTATTCTTAATTCAATCATTATCTTATCATCGACCCACAAAATGCAAGAAAAGAGGTACGTGGCGTTGTTACACCTGAGTCAAAATTGTATATTTCAACAATCCTTAGGACCAGTAGCCCGCAGACTTAAGGTTTCCAGCCTATATACCTTTATTATTGATGAATAAAACAAGAAACAAGACACTTCAAATAACATGAAATAAACAAACTACAGATTTATTTAGAGAGAATGCGTTTCAAGGGTTAAAAAAACCCCATATTCTGCCATTCTCAGGTTTTTCCACAATTGTTTTTTTTTTAAATCAAAACTGATAAAGATAAAAACACATAACAACTCTAAATTACGCAAAACTAAACTCACTCATAAAATAACAAAGTTCAACAAGTCAGCAACCAAAAACCAGTTAGTTAGAATGGGTCTACAAAGTTTAGAAGTTAGCCTCCTTATTCAGCCATTATGGATTGAAGAGATCCAGAATGCGTTTGAAGAGAACTTGAACTTTTTAAGCCACCACTCTAAAAACCGAGATTAGAAAATATTACCTGGGACGAAAGAAATAACCTGAAAAAGCTCAAAAGAAACGACATGAAAAATCTCAAATAAACACACTAAAAAGAAAAGCAAACAAAAACGAAGCAAACCAGCAAATAGAGATTACAGATGGAGGGTTAAATCTAGTTGACGCCTTTTGTTGCCTTCTCCAAACCAATTTATCCGAGCCATTGTTGGATCAGGTGAATAGACGAATTCTTGTAGTTTTTCAATTAACTCTCCTGCAGTTGAAGCTGTAACCAGCATTTGCCTTGCTGACGGTGAGATGAAATTTTTTTCTACAGCTTGATCAAGAAAGGACAACAAACCATCAAAAAAATTATTAACATTTAACAACCCAATGTGTTTCCGATGGATGTTTAGCTGTGCCCAAGAGGTGATTTGAAATATCTCCTCTACTGTACCATAACCACCCGGCAAAGCTATAAATGCATCGGACTTAACAACCATATGTGCAATACGCTCATGCATACTAGAGACCTGTAACTCTTTCCCGATTGTGTTGCCTACGATATCTCGTACAGCTAATGGTTTAGGGATAATGCCGAGAACTTTGCTCCCTCCTAGGGATGCAGCTATTGACACACACCCCATTAACCCAAAACTACCCCCTCCATAAATCAAATGAATACCCCTCGCAGCTAATGTCCTACCAAGATCAAGAGCTGCTATGGTAAACTCTCCATCTTTACCAAATTGCGATCCGCAAAATACGCATATATTACGGAATCGCCGAATTGGTGTTTTCTCCATTTCTACAAGTGCTCTAATCTTGTGTAAGACACGTTAGATATTATGCTTTTCATTGCAAGACAGGTTTCTTGAATGTGATGAACCCTTAAATATGCATGTTTAATAAGAGTTTAGTTCATCATATTGCATTAATAGTGTCATTAAATTCCTCAACTTAAGCATATTTGTAGCATTTGCATCTTTGGACTTAATTTCTCTTAATTTTGGTTTTGTTACAGGTTCGGTAAAATGGGCATAACTCTCTATTTATAGATCAGAATGGTGCAATTCTTAATGTTTTGGAAAGCTGATTCAATTGTCTACAAGATTGCATTTCACAAGATCATCAAATTCGGGCTCTTAGTGGACCAAAATTGGGCTTGAAATGAACCCATCTATAGTCTCAGCCCAGTCTGATCAGGCCTCAGTATTTGGACCGTATCTCTCAAAATACGTATCCAAATTGTGCAAATAAATATGTTCTAGAAAGCTGAGAGAAATATCTACAACTTTCATGAAGACATGTGATTAAAATTCACAACATTTTGATGTCAAAATTGATGGTCAAAGTCGGTGCCTAATGATCCCAATTGGCAAAGATATTTACAACTAATATTTGACAATTATGCCCTTGTAATTTGACAAGTTTGCCCCTGGATGTATCTATAAATAGAGGTGCCTTATGACCCATTAGGGCATCTTGGCCTTGGCTGGAACATTTTGGCTTTGGCTAGGATCTTGTATTGTGTTTTGTGTGTTTATGTTATTAATGAATTTCCTTTCTCTTACATTTTATTTTCTTTCTATTATAATGTTCTTCTACTTTCTCTTTTGCTAAGGTGAAAGGGTGAAACCCTTGATATGAGAATAAGGATTCTCTAACCCTTACTATGTGCTTAATAATCTTAATCTTATAATGTTTATTCAATATGATTTATATTTAATTTCTTAATCAATCTTGACACCACTCGTAAAGTGGAGGTTTTGATCCATTGTCGACACTCCTTGGCACATCAAATGCTTGGATCCTTTCTAGATGATGTATGGTTCTTTCTTACCGACACGAATCTAGTTAGGAACCTTGATTTGTTGTAGACATATGATGATTGGCACATTGGATGCTTGAAACCATTTACAAGAAGTGGTATAAATATTGGTAACGAAACAAATATAATTCATATAACTAAAATGGGTTAATTATCCTCATTTGAAATATCAAGGGCGGATCCCCTAACCTTAGCCTTCATTATTATTGTATTAATTCCTCTTGTATTTTAATTATTCTATTGTTTATGAACTTTTTATTTTATTTACTATGGTAGGTTCTACCACCTTATGAAATTGTTCTTTAATTTACTATGGTTGGTTATACCACCTATTTCCATGGATGGTTTTACCTCCTCTTGCTTTTTGTTTTATATTTGAATGGTCGGTAATACCGCCTACCATCTTACATATTATTGATATTATCTTGTCACCTCTTCGAATCATCCATATCACATTTGCTTATCTTATAATTTGCAACGCTAAAATCCCCTTCCTCGTGGATCGACCCCGGTCTCACCGGGTTTTATTACTTCGACACTCCTATACTTGGGAGACAATCCTTTTTCGGATGTATCAAGTTTTTGGCGCCGTTGCCGGGGAAGGTAAAATTTGGCAGACAAAATTGTAAGTATTTTCTTTTCCCATTTCTATTTTTATTTTTCTTGCATACGTTCATTTCTTCTCTCCCCATTTTTATTTTTTATTTTTCTTGCATTTGCTCATCTTTTCTTTCTCTTTGCATTAGTTGGTAGAATTGTTTGTAGCCACTCATCTTCTTTGGAAAACATTCTCATACCCAACCAATGACATTAATGGATTACATAAGAACTCATGCACAATCATGCATAGTCTTCCCTCATGATGCAAAATATTTCAACCATGAATCGGATTTCATTCAATTCTTACCCCACTTTCATGGCCTAGATGTTGAAAACCCATTTTTGCATTTGAGAGAATTTAAAATTTTTTGCAATATCTATTGTGACCTAAATTGTAGCATAAACATCTTTAGATTAAAGCTTTTTCCTTTTTCTTTAAAAGATAAAGCTAAAACATGGCTACAAAATCTTAGGTTGGGATCCATTAGCTCATGGGATAAAATGCAACAACAATTTCTTAAAAAATTATTTCCTCCCTATATAACAAATTCTCTCAAAAGGCAAATCATCACTTTCACTCAAAAACAAAGAGAGACCCTTTACCAATGTTGGGATAGGTATAAAGCATTGCTTAATACTTGTCCTCACCATGGTTTGGAAACATGGAGACTAGTTTTAATTTTCTATGAAGGTCTAACACATCAAGCTAGGCACATGGTAGATTTATTGTGTAATGGACAATTTGAAAACAAAGACCCTGATGAAGCTATGGATTACCTAGACTTACTAGCGAAAAATGCCCAAAATTGGAACAATGCTGGCACCTATGAGGTACCAAGAACATCTAGTAGAGGCATTGATAACATTAGGGAGAATCATGATCATCATGCTAAATTTGCATCCCTAGCTAGAAAAGTCGAGGATTTAGAAATGTGGTCTATGCAAGAAATTGTCTGTCACACTTGTAATTCTAGTGATCATCCCACGGATGATTGCCTAATTATGCCTACCTTTAGGAAAAGTCTCCATGAACAAACCAATGTTGTCAACACTTTTCAAAGGTCAAATCCTAATCTTTACTCACAAAATTTTGGATGGAAAAACCAATTGAATTTTGATTGGAGGAATGATAATCATGCACAATCTTATCAACCTCTCTTTCAGTCATTTCAAAATTTTCAAAAATCTCATGATCATGCATGTTATGAGGATCTCGAAGAAACATTGAATTCATTCATTGCAAAGCAAGAAGATTTTAATAGTCAAGTTGCTCAAACTATGGCAAACTTGAATGATGCTCTCGAAATACTTGCATTTGCATTTAGTACTCATGAGAAAGGTGTGTTTCCATCTCAACTCAAGCCAAACCTCATCAATCTACATGTGAGTAATCCAAGTAGCCAACATCTAGATGAAGATTCGGTAAGTGCTCTTCTCGAAGATTCGATAAGTGCTCTTCTCGAAGATTCGGTAAGTGCTCTTCATGATGGTAAGGTTGATCAGAACATATTCCTAACCCTTATGAGAAAGATGATGAATCAATCCTAAAGGGTAAGGAAGAGGTTAATCAACTTACACCTAACAAAGAAAAGACCGAATACTCACTTATGCATCATGCAAAGGAATTTAACCAAAATTTTGATATTAATGAATTTTTCGAGCATGATGAAAATGAGGAATCTAATAGGACAAAAACTAACGTGGAAGACTATATTCAAAATGAGAATTTTTCAAGTCCTTTAGAAATTGGGTTAACCATTTCATTTGAACCAAGTATGCAACTAGTGCCCATTGCTTCTAAAGAATTCTCATTACTTGATTTTATACAGGTGAAAAAGATTAAGAGTTAGGAGCCATGTTTTGAACAAAGGCAGGAAGAAACATCCACACTCAAAAATGCATGCCTCAAGGACAAACAAATTCAACTAGTGGTAATCTCTTTCATTCTTACAAATAAAGGAAAAAGAAAGGTACCACCTCAATGGCATATTTTTGACCGTGGTAAATTACTTTCGAAGAGATTCCTCTTTTGGCTTTTCTTTTACGATTGTTCAAATTTCATCCACCAGTGCCATAATTTTATTTTTATTCTTGATTTTTGCTATCATTTCTAGTTTGTTCTCATTTTATTTTACGTGCTTTTATTTTATTTGTGTGTTTGCATTTTGTTTTCCGGTCAAGTGGCGGATACGGTACTCCGTTACTTTTAAAGTCGGTTTTTCAGTTCCCTAAAAACTGTTGCTCACCTTGCATCAATTTTCTTTTCTTCTCTCTCATTTTCTTCATAGTCTTGGAAATTTGACTCAAAACGACCCTGTTTGCCAGTTTATAAGAAAACTGGATAGGAAGCATAAACCCAACTCATAGACGGTGTTTAAGCCGTTTCTAGACGTAAAACCAGAGGAAGATGTGAGCCACAGTCACAACTACCTATACATGTGTGCCATCAATTTTTAAGTTTCTTGTCTTTTATTTTATTTTTAGCATTTTATTTTATGAGTCTTTCAGGTCATCTCTCTTGAATAACAGAAGCTTCAGGTAATTTCCCCTATACTTTTTTTTTTTTTTTATCCCCCCCCACTCTTTTCGATATTAAACATTGAGGAAAATGTTTCATTTGGTTGGGGGGACGGATAGTAGACATAAGTGTGTCTTGAATTTTCTTTTTTCTTGCAAAAAAAAAGCGAGTTAGTAATTAGATTCAGAGTGCGGTGTAAGGAGTTCAAATCCTCTTGAGACGCATTCTGGGTCAGGAATGGCAGAGTAGGGAGGACCAGTTTGAACTCTTGAAACCCATTCTAACCAATTGTCATTTTATTCTTGCATTTTTGAAGACTTATTTGATATTATTTAGTCTTGATTTTTGAATTTTATAACAAGGAGGTCTTATTCATTTTATTTTGAATTATTCAAATCTATGAACTCTCACAACCTTATCATTTAAAAAAAAAAAAAATTGTGTGCTTATGTACTCATTAAGTAAGTATTCATGAACCTTTCTTCACACACACACACATACCTTGATGCATGATTGTGGGTGGCAAAATGAAATATTGTAATATTTGAGTTCTTTTGTTTTGTTTAGGATAACAACACAAAGGAAGGGAAAGTTAAAAAAAAAAAAAAGCAAAAAAAGAAAAGAAAGAAAAAAAGAAGAAAAAAATAGCAATTGTGGATAAAGTTTGGTCTCGTAGCCTCCTTAATTCGAGCAATTAAGCCCGAGGGGTGCCTTAACACCTAATACCCTAAGACCGACTGGTTTGGGAGCTATTGGCCCAAAGCTCGCTAGATGGATTAAGGAGAAAGCTTAATGGGATTGAACATTGCACTATCCATAAGTTTCTAAGCAAAAATAAAGCATCGGCAACCCGAGTCGTTAAGCTCGAAGGGGTGTCTTAACACCTAATGCACTAAGGCCAACTGGTCTGGGAGCCATTAGCCTAAGGCTCGCTACATGGGTTAAAGATGCATTCTTTCAAAAAAAAAAAAAAACAAACACATACATATATAAAATAAATGAATGCCCCCTACCTAAAGTTGTTAGCCTTAACAAATATTAGAACCGATATGACTTCTTTCTAATAAGCCCCATAATCATGTGTTGACTAAGCACAAAAAGAAGGTTTATAGATATCTTGACCAAAGGGTACATGAGTCATAAAAAAAAATAATAATAATTGGTTGAGAGTTTGTTTATTTGGATAAAATCAAGGAGAGTGCAATAATGACCACCTTGGATGTAAAATTCTATAAATCACTTCTAAATAATAACGCTTTAATTGCTAGGGACTAGCAATAAGCTAGTTGGGGGTGTGATGAACACTTAAATATGCATGTTTAATAAGAGTTTAGTTCATCATATTGCATTAATAGTGTCATTAAATTCCTCAACTTAAGCATATTTGTAGCATTTGCATCTTTGGAATTAATTCTCTTAATTTTGATTTTGTTACAGGTTCGGTAAAATGGGCATAACTCTCTATTTATAGATCAGAATGGTGCAATTCTTAATGTTTTGGAAAGCTGATTTAATTGTCTACAAGATTGCATTTCACAAGAATCATCAAATTCGGGCTCTTAGTGGACCAAATTGGGCTTGAAATGAACCCATCTATAGTCTCGGCCCAGTCTGACCAGGCCTTAGTATTTGGACCGTATCTCTCAAAATACGTATCCAAATTGTGCAAATCAATATGTTCTAGAAAGCTGAGAGAAATATCTACAACTTTCATGAATACATGTGATTAAAATTCACAACATTTTGATGTCAAAATTGATGGTCAAAGTCGGTGCCTAATGATCCCAATTGTCAAAGATATTTACAACTAATATTTGACAATTATGCCCTTGTAAATTGACAAGTTTGCCCCTGGATGTATCTATAAATAGAGGTGCCTTATGACCCATTAATGCATCTTGGCCTTGGCTGGAACATTTTGGCTTTGGCTAGGATCTTGTGTTTTGTGTGTTTATGTTATTAATGAATTTCCTTTTTCTTGCACTTTATTTTCTTTCTATTATAATGTTCTTCTAATTTCTCTTTTGCTAAGGTGAAAGGGTGAAACCCTTGATATGAGAGTAAGGATTCTCTAACCCTTTAATATGTGCTTAATTATGATAATCTTATGTTGTTTATTTCATATGATTTATATTTACTTTCTTAATCAATCTTGACACCACTCGTAAAGTGGAGGTCTTGATCCATTGTCGACAATCCTTGGCACATCAAATGCTTGTATCCTTTCTAGATGATGTATGGTTCTTCTTTACCGACACGAATCTAGTTAGGAACCTTGATTTGTTGTAGACATATGGTGATTGGCACATTGGATGCTTGAACCCATTTACAAGAAGTGGTATAAATATTGGTAATGAAACAAATAAAATTCATATAACTAAAATGGGTTAATTATCCTTATTTGAAATATCAAGGGCGGATCCCCTAACCTTAGCCTTCATTGTTATTGTGTTAATCCCTCTTGTATTTTAATTATTCTATTGTTTATGGACTTTTTATTTTATTTACTATTGTAGGTTCTACCACCTTATGAAATTATTCTTTAATTTACTATGGTTGGTTATACCACCTATTTCCATGGATGGTTTTACCTCCTCTTGCTTTTTGTTGTTTTTATATTTGAATGCGGTAATACGCCTACCATCTGACCTTTATTGATATTGATCTTGTCACCTCTTCGATCATCCATATCACATTTCTTATATTATAATTTCCACGCTAAATCCCCTTCCTCGTGGATCGACCCCGTCTCACCGGGTTTTATTACTTACGACACTCCTATACTTGGGAGACAATCCTTTTTTCGGATGTGTCATGACATATGAAAATATGTAGAATGTATATATACACACGTAAAACTCTCAAATTTTGACACATGGGGACATAATTTCGGTGGGGGTTGCTCGATGCAGATTTATCGGCCCAAAATTTGAAAAAATGAGATATGCTTTCGGTGAGGTTTGACAAAACCTACACACTTGTCTCCCACGTGAAGCATGGAAAATGGAGATACACTTTCGGCGGGGGTTGACAAAACCCCCACACCTGTCTCCCACGTGAAGCAGAAAAAATAGAGATCCACTTTCGGTGGAGGTTGACAAAACCTCCACACTTGTCTCCCACGTGTACTTATGTCATAGGGTAGTCATATGGTATTGTCAAAAGAAAACTTTGAAATTAAACAAACAAATCAACACAAACAACAACACAAAACAACATTGTTGATAAATTTTTAAAAAAAATTTTATTAGATCAACGAAACAAGAAAAAAATTCTACAACAACACACAGCATTCAAATATACAAATAGTTGTATTGTGGCTCACATCTCTTCCTCTGGTTTTTACGTCCAGTACCGGCTGAAACGCCTTCTATGAGTCGGGGATTTGCTTCCCATCCAATTTTCTTATAAACTGACAAACAGGGTCATTTTTAGTCGATTCCCTAGACTATAACCTGCAATTCATACACGAAATTGTGTCGCATGAGATTAGCAATTTCACGCTAAACAATCCACAAGAATGTGACTCGAGAGTTAACAAAACATTATCCAGGCTACTCATTATCAAACTACATTCTTAATAAATGAAATTTATCTTCTCTATTCCTGGACACAAAACCTAATGAACGACAAGTCTGTTTACAATTCCATCTAGCACATTTATAACATACTTGTAACCTTTTCGCTCTTCGCCTCTTGGCGTAGTAGCTCTTTCCTAGACCAGGCATGTATTTTGCGGATTAATGTCCGGCTCACCGGACAATCTCACCTTGGCTTCGATAAGCCATCGGATATCAGCAGGCACATTTAGGAGCATCAATGCCCAAAGTCTAGTCATCCGTACTTTATAAATTTTAAACACAGCATTTTGAGGAAGTGAAGGGAAATATTTACGAAGTTCGATAGAAAGATATCAGCATCCATTGAAGAGAAGAAAAGGAGAGATATTACCGATAATGCGATTGAGTTTGTTCTTCTCCCAGATATGCACGTTTCAAACCTTAGAACAATGGCTTCAACTCCCTTTTGAATGTTTCCTCAAGCTGTTGCACAACTGAACTCGAAGCACGGAATAATCAAATTAAACACAAGAAAAGAAAAGAAAATAGAGACACATAAAAGAAATCAAAACACAAGAGTAAATGAAAGTCAAAAACAAACAACAAAGCAAATGAGACAAATGGCAAAGAGAGATAAAACCTGATCAATTATAATAGCCCATGAGAGGAATCTCCTTGAAACACAAAAAATGATCAATACTACCTTCTTTTCTTTGTCTCTTTTTATTTATATTTCAAAAACATTGGGTTGCCTCCCATAAGCGCTTGGTTTAACGTCCTCAGCCTGACGTTATCTGTCCTCACCCATCAAGATAAGTTGGCTCGTAGAGAGGTACCTCCTCGATGTCCTGCATCACTGAATTCTCAATAGTAAGGCTTCCAACCTGTGCCCATTCCCTTGAACACTTTTGTCCGTTTTTAAGCTCTTGATTTCCACTGCACCATGGAGAAAAACATGAGTAATAACAAAAGGTCCAACCCATCGAGATCGCCCTTACCTGGAAAATAACTTGAGCGGAATGCAATAAAAGAAACTTGCTGTCCCACTTCAAATTCTTCCATGGAGATCATTTATCATGAAATGCTTAGTTTTCTCCTTGGTAAAGTTCTGAATTCTCATAGTGCAATCATTTTCTAAGTTCTTCTTTTCCCCAAAAAAATTTTTTTTTTTTTTTTTTTTTCCCACCCCCCCCCCCCACCCCCCCCTTTTTTGGGTAGTTGGAAGCTTCCTTGTTCTCCAGCAGCATCCATCTCAATGTTACAAAGCTTTACTGCCCACCATGATTTATGTTCGAGCTCCACTGGAAGGTGGCATGGCTTACCGTAGACTAACCTGTACGGAGACATACCAATATGTGTCTTGTAAGCAGTCCGGTATGCCCAAAGTGCATCATTCAATCGTAGGCTCCAATCTTTTCGGTTCGAATTCACTGTCTTCTCGAGAATAAACTTGACTTCTCGATTTGAAACTTCAACTTGACCACTAGTTTGTGGATGATATGCAGTAAACACCTTGTGAGTGATGTTGTATTTCTTGAGCAAGGCTTCAAATGATCTATTACAGAAGTGTGTCCCTCTATCGCTAATTATGGCTCTTGGTGTTCCAAATCTCGCAAAAATATTAGATTTCACAAAATCTACAACAACTTTAGAATCATTAGTTCTCGTAGCTTTTGCTTCCACCCATTTAGAAACATAATCCACAGCAAGTATAATGTAAACATTACCAAAGATGAAGGAAAAGGACCCATGAAATCAATACCCCACACATCAAAAATCTCGACAATAAGTATAAGGGTTTGTGGCATTTGATTTTTGGCACTTAAATTACCTGTCCTTTGAAAACGGTCACAAGCTTTGCAGAACAGATATGCATCTTTGAACAATGATGGCCAGTAGAATCCACAATCAAGAACTGTAAGGGCTGTTCTTTTTGGTCCGAAGTGACCTCCACATGCATAAGAATGACAGAAGGTTAAAATTGAATTAATTTCAGATTCAGAAACGCACCTTCTTATCACTTGGTCAGAACAATGCTTCCATAAGTGCGGATCATCCCATATGTAATACTTGGCAATGTTCTTGATCTTGTCTCTTTGAGCTCGAGTCAAGTCATGTGGTAGCTTCTTGGTAACTAAGTAATTAACAATATCTGCATACCAAGGGGCTGCTACATGTAGAGACAGCAATTGTTCATCCGGAAAACTTTCTTGTAATGGCAGTACATCCTCGTCATGGACAATGCGACTGAGATGGTCTGCAACTAAGTTTTCACTTCCCTTCTTATCTTTGATCTCCAAGTCAAATTCCTGTAAAAGGAGTATCCACCTGATAAGCCTTGGTTTTGCATCTTTCTTTGTGAGCAAGTACCTCAAAGCTGCATGATCAGAATAAACGGTTACTTTAGTACCAATCAAATAAGATCGAAACTTTTCTAAAGCAAAAATAACCGCTAGCAGCTCTTTCTCAGTTGTAGAATAATTAAGTTTAGCATCATTTAAAGTCCGAGATGCATAGTAAATGGCATGTGGAATTTTGCCAATTCGTTGACCCAAAACAGCACCCACAGCGTAGTCACTTGCATCGCACATGATCTCGAATGGATGATTCCAATTCGGAGATTGGATTACTGGAGCCGAAGTCAAGAGTTCCTTCAGTTTCTCAATTGCCTCTTTGCATTTCTCATCAAATTCAAAGGCCACATCATTCTGTAATAATCTGCATAGGGGCAATGCTATCTTCGAGAAATCTTTGATGAATCTACGATAAAAACCTGCATGACCAAGAAACGAACGAATATCCCGCACACTTGTGGGAGGTGGTAAGGAACATATAAGATCTATCTTGGATTTATCAACCTCTATACCCTTAGCAGAAATAACATGTCCCAAAACTATACCCTGATCTACCATAAAATGACATTTCTCCCAATTCAGAACAAGGTTAGTTTCTATACATCTTTGAAGTATAAGGGTAAGGTTGTCAAGGCATTTATCAAAAGAATCACCAAAAACACTAAAGTCATCCATAAATACCTCAATAATGTTCTCAACATAATCAGAGAAAATACTTACCATACACCTTTGGAAAGTGGCAGGGGCATTGCAAAGACCGAATGGCATGCGTCGATAGGCAAATGTACCGAATGGGCATGTGAATGTAGTTTTCTCTTGATCCTCAGGGGCAATGACAATCTGATTATATCCTGAATAGCCATCAAGAAAACAATAATGAGAATGACCTGCTAATCTCTCCAGCATTTGATCAATGAATGGCAAAGGAAAGTGATCCTTGCGAGTTGCAGAATTGAGCTTTCGATAATCAATACAAACTCGCCACCCGGTTTGGATACGAGTGGGAACTAGCTCATTATTGTCATTCTTAACCACCGTAACACCAGATTTCTTCGGAACAACTTGGACTGGACTCACCCACTTGCTGTCCGAAATTGGATAAATCACACCCACATCTAACAATTTCAGGATTTCTTTCTTGACAACTTCCATCATGGGAGGATTCAACCTCCGCTGTGCTTCTCTAGTGGGCTTGGATCCCTCTTCTAACAAGATGCGGTGCATGCATACGGCTGGACTAATACCTTTGATGTCAGCGACTGTCCACCCAATGGCCGTTTTGTGATCTCAGAGCACTCGGATGAGTTTCTCTTCTTGTAATGGTGCAAGACCCTTTGCTATTATGACTGGCAAAGTATCTTTCTCTCCTAGGAATACATGCTTCAAATGATCTGGAAGAGACTTAAGCTCCAAGGCAGGTGCTTTCATCACGGAAGGTAGAAGTTTCTCATTAGATAAAGGCAATTCAATGTACGAAACATCATACCTGTTTGTGGTGATAGCTATAGTCTCATCCAAGCTTGCCACAGCTTCCTCCACTTCTTTAGACACTTGTATCAACGTCCTCGATTCTCTGGAATTTTCTGCCCCAATGTGCTCACTAATGGCTACTTCCAATGCATCCTTGCGAGTTAACTCAAAAAGTAGTTGTGCCAAAGAATCGATAACATCCACTGCAAAAACAGAATGCAAGTCACTAGGTACCTCATTGCCTCAAAAATATTGAAACGAATCACCTCGCCATCAAATTCCATGGTAAGAGTGCCATCATGAACATCAATCTTAGTTCGGGCAGTTTTCAAGAATGGTCTCCCCAAAAGAATCGGTGTTTGGATTGGGAGATGTCTCATCCTCCATTTCAAGAACATAAAAGTCTGCTGGAAATACCAATTGATTTACCTGCACAAGCACATCTTCCCCACTCCTTTGGGATATGCATTACGAAAACGATCAGCAAGTTGAATTACATACCAGTTTTCGCAAGGGGTCCAAGATTCAAAGAGCATAAATAGATATGGCCATGACATTATTAGATCTCCCTAATCTAAGAACATAGCTCTTTCAAAATTGGTATTGCCAATGGTGCATGGAATGGTGAACGTACCTGGATCTTTGCATTTCGGAGGAATTTTTTCTTTGCAATACAGCTGAAACATTTTCCCCCACACTTACCTTCTCATTTCCTTTCAACTTCCTCTTGTTTGTGCATAACTCTTTGAGAAATTTTGCATAACGAGGCACTTGCTTGATAGCATCCAGAAGTGGTATGTTTACCTCGATCTTGCGAAAAGTTTCAGGATTTCTTGTTCTTGTTCCTCCTTCCTTGATTTTGCAAATCTGCTAGGAAAAGGTGGAGGAGTAACATATGAAGGAATGTGGGTTTTAGGATTTACCTTAGAAGATGATGTTTTATTCATGGTGGGAGTGGTGTCATCCCCTTCATCAGTTTGTGATTTCTTTGGTGGATCTTCTAATTGCTTCCCACTTCTCAGAGTACAGCACTAGCATTCTCGTCTTTGGATTGATCACCGCTGGAAGGTAATTTTCGTTAGCTTTGAACTCTCAAATTTGCTCAGTTGTGGCATAGTCCCATTTGATTTTCAGGTTTGGATACTTGCCCTAGTTTCCTGCTAAATTGCACTTGTTTTTAGTGGCAATGCTTTCAAATATCCTGGAGAGTACATACCTAAAATTTTTGTGAGCTGTTTGTGGTGCTGGTTTTGGTTGTGCTTGAAATGGTTGCTGCACCCTTGGTTGATTAAACCTGGTGGTCGATTTGGTATGGCCTTTGGTGTCAATTGTTGATGTTTCCATAGCTTAAATTAGGGTGATCTCTTCATCCAGCATTGTAAGTATTGGAGAAAGGGTCATACCTTTGCCTTGGTTGTCCTGGAAATCCACCCATGGCCTTGGCTTGTTCTGTATCTCCTTCTTGCAAAGTTGGACACATGTCGGTTGGATGGTCCATGGCAGAACATACTCCACATGCATAAGATTGCTGCATATGTCGTACAGCCATTTTTTTTTTACAAGAGAGGTAAGTTCACAAAGTTGTTGTTCAATGTTTGAAGTACTTACCTCATTTACTCTTTTTGGTAGTTGTGGCTCAAATTTTCTGCTGAATTGTTGGGAGTTCGCTGCCATGTCACTAATCAAACGTCTTGCAACGTTCGGTGTTTTATTAACTAGTGCTCCCCCACTAGCAGCATCAATGATACTCCTTTCCATTGGTAAGAGACCCTCGTAGAAATATTGAATTAGGAGTCCCATCACTATTTTTGTGTTTGGACAAGCTAGCACATAACCCTCTTAAATCTCTCCCCAATATTCATGAAGTGATTTTCTCCATTGTGTCGTCGAATGCCACTAATACTTTTCTAATATTTGTAACTTTCGAGGCTGGAAAGTATTTCTCCAAAAAGAGTTTACTCATCTCATTCCAAGTGGTAATGGTACCTGGTGGTTAGGTAGTATAACCAATCTTTTGCCGAATCTGCTAATGAGAATGGGAAAGCTCCTTCAATTTAATTTGCTCTTCAGAAACGCCGGTTGCTTCATACTTGAGCATACCACATGAAATTCTTTGAGGTGTTTGTTCGGATCCTCTCCTGCAAAACCATGAAATGTAGGCAAGAGATGAATCAATCCAGATTTAAGTTCAAAATCTATCTTAGAATTGGTGATTATGCATAGCGGTTGTTGATCAATAATTGGAGCTGCTAACTCCTTAAGAGTCTGATCGTTTTCCATCGCCATTGCTTCCGATTCAGATTTGATTGAACTGCAAGAAGATGGGAGGGAAGTATGTCGTGCAAGGTCAAAATTCTGGAGGTGGAGTTGAAATTGAACGATTTAGTCTTAAATTCGAGGATTGGAGAAACTCCTTAATTCTCTTAAGTCGCAGATCCGCTTCTCCCTCGGACATAAAAGCCTAAACACAAACAATCAGGAAATAACAATCAAGAATCAGTAGTAAAAACAGAACAACAAATTGATTAGAAAATCAATCCCCGGCAACGGCGCCAAAAACTTTATGCGTTCGAAACTAGCAAGTATACTAGTCGCACAAGTAATAAAGTGATGAGTAAGATATCGTTCCCACGAGGATTGATTCTAATTGAATTTGTTATTTTCCAGCAACAATAAACTAAACAGGGGGTGTTTTGTTGAATGATTAACTAAATGAAATAAGAATGCAAATTAAGAATAACAAAACAGAAGTTAATTTGAATGAAAGATCAATGAGAGACACTTGGTTAAGGGTTCTTTCTCTGCCACAAGATATGAATTTGTGAATTAACATGGAATTGTAATCCAATTACAGCATTGAAGTTATCAACCGTAGATAACAACAAGCTCTGTTATCCCAATCTTTCCTTACTTTGTTGTTAAATAAAACAAGCTCTTTAGTTAATCTCTATCCATTAAACAACCTAGAACAAGCTCTCTAAGTTTAATTCAATAGAAGCATTACGATGAGAAAGATAGGTTGATCTAAGCAATAATCACCCAAGTTCGGATTATTTAACCTAGGTTGTATTTTCCAATTGCAATCTCTGATCACAATTTTGCTACTAATGATTGGAAATTCATGACAATTACGGATCAAGATTTCTAATCTAGCAATAGACAACAACAGATTATATTCAGTTGGCCATTCCAAATACAATCAGGAAGCAATCATAAGCATTAGATATGGGAAAATACAAGCAACTCAATTAGAGAATTGGATAACAATTTCTTACACAATCAACTCACAAAATCCATATCAAGGGCTTTGAAATCACCCTCAACCAATTCAAATTTAGTTAACACATATTCAATCAGAATAACAAATACAATACAGAGAAATTCCAGAATTGAAAAGGAAAGAAAGAACTTAGCAATTCTTTGAAAATCTTCTTTGTAGATGAATCTTCTTGGAATTGTAGTTCCTCTTCTTTCAAAATCTTCTTTCTCCTTCAAGAACTCCAAGGATGAGAGAAATCCAGAAATGCAGCCTCCTCCCACGTTTTTCCCCTCTTCAAGTTATGAAAATAAAACCCTAAAATGTGTTTAAATACTCTGCTACAGTAACTTGCTACAGTGCCCCGTATTTAATAACATGCTACAGTGATATATGGAATTACAAATATACACTTCTCATACCATTTTTATCACAACTTTCGGTACACTACATAAATTCGTGAACCGTAAATTTCTCCAGAAAATAGACTTCGAGAGCTTTTCAATGGTATATAGCATGTTATCCGGTTAATTGTATATCGATACAATCAACTCCAAGAAATTGGTTGACTATCAGAGGTGAAAATGAAGGGTTTTACTCCAATTTTGTGTAAGTTCCTCCAAAACTCCTACAAACATCAAAAACCACACAAAAACATAAAAATACCAAGGAATATAGCAAAGAAACATGGACGAATTGATATGAAAATGATATATAAATAGACACTTATCACTGTATCTCTTGGTGGATTCCATAGAGTGGTGAGTTAGTTTTGAGCCCTGTATCCTTTGTTTACATCCTTGGGTGGTGAATTTTCTGTATCCCATTGGTGTTTACCTTGGTGGTGAGCTTGTTACCCTAGTTTGAGTGTTTATTGGGTTTCATAATCCTTGTTCCAGTCATTGGCTGAGTTGTTTATCAACTTGAAGATCCTCTCTTGATTTGTTACAATCCAGCAGCCCGGTATCAGATTTGGTATCAGAGCTTTTGGTTCAATGGCTGGTCGCACTCGCAAGGCTGCTTCTACTAGCCAACCGCTTCCTCCTCAAAGAGACGAACGAGATTTGATCATTGAAGATCTCAGGCAGCAGCTCCAGCAAGTCCAGCAACGTTTGGAGGTAATGAAAAATCAAGAAGATAGGGGTGAAAATGGTGACGAATGGGAAAATGCAGTCCATGATGATGATAATCCGTTTCACAATCCGCGTAGCGAAGCATCTAGTGATAGCACTCCACCTCCTCCTCATGAATTACGAAATCATTTCTTCCAAGATTTTGATGTGAAGGTTGACATTCCAGAATTTGAAGGAAGAATGCATCCTGATGAGTTCATTGATTGGCTTAATACGGTTGAGCGTATTTTTGAATACAAAAATGTGCCTGAAATTCGTAAAGTCAAGCTTGCTGCAATCAAGCTAAAGAAGTATGCTTCTTTATGGTGGGAGAATTTGAAGAAACAAAGAGAAAGAGAGGGCAGAGGTCGAATTTTGACATGGGAGAAAATGAAAAGAGAGCTTAAGAGGAAATTCCTGCCTGAAAATTACAGGCAAGATGTTTTCCTTATGTTTCACAATTTCAGGCAAAAAGAGTTATATGTGGAAGAGTATGTGGCAGAATTTGATAATTTGATGATGAAATGCGATCTGACCGAACCGGAAGAACAAACCATAGCACGTTTTCTTGGGGGATTGAGATCTGAAATCTGCAATGTGGTCCAATTGCAACCCTACTGGTCCTACAATGATGTGTGTAGGCTTGCTCTTAGAGTGGAGAAACAGCTTAAAGAGGCATACGTTCGCAACTCTCGTTTTGCTAATCGCGATGGCACTCCCAATCGTGGCAGTAGTTCTTATCCTAAGCCTAAAACAGGTCTGAAAACAAACCCAAAAGCTTCTTCAAAGAATGAGCAAGGTAATAGTTCCAAACAAGCCCAAAGCTCTTCAAATGCTAGTTCCCGTCGCTGTTTCAAATGCCAAGGCTATGGACATATTGCTTCCGAGTGTCCTAATCGTAAAATTGTAACACTAGTAGAGGAAGAAAGTGATGAAGAGATAGAGACAGATGCCCTGATCAATTTCAGTAATCCAGAATTTGCTGATGAAGAGGAAGTCACTTATGCAGATCAAGGTGATTCTCTCTTTATTATTCAAAGGAGTTTGAATATTGCCCAAGAACGAGAAGATGATTGGCTTCGCAAAAATATCTTCCATACCAGATGTACTTCTCATGGTAAGGTGTGCAATGTTATTATTGATGGTGGCAGCTTTGAAAATGTGGTGTCTACGGAGATGATTGATAAACTTGGCCTTCAAACAGAGAAGCATCCTCAACCTTACAAGATTTCATGGCTGCGGAAAGATAACGAGATCAAGGTAAACAAACGCTGCCTTGTTTCATTTTCTATTGGGAAAAAGTATAAAGATGAAATATGGTGTGATGTTGTTCCTATGGATGCTTGTCATTTACTTCTTGGTAGACCATGGCAGTATGATAGAAGAGTAATGCATGATGTCTATAGGAATACTTATACATCTTTAAAGATGGGGTGAAAGTTATTTTGGGTCCTTCGAAGTTAGAATGTGTTCCTAAACCTACTAAAGGGGAGGGAAATGCTTTGCTTACCCAAACAGAATGTAGAAGAGAGTTGGAGAGGGGAAGTGAAATTTATGTGTTCTTGTTGTTAGAAGAAAATGAAGTTAGTAACAAACCGCCTTTGGAGATGAAGTATCTTCTTGAAGAATACCATGATGTTGTACCAGATGAGATACCACCAGGCCTTCCTCCAATGAGAGACATACAACATTGCATTGATCTTGTTCCAGGTGCTGTGTTGCCAAATAAATCAGCCTATCGAATGAGTCCCACAGAACACGAAGAATTACAACGGCAGGTTGATGAGCTTATCACTAAAGGGTTAGTGAGGGAAAGCATGAGTCCTTGTGCTGTCCCAGCTCTTTTGGTGCCTAAAAAGGATGGCTCTTGGAGAATGTGCATTGATAGTAGGGCGTTTAACAAGATCACAATTAATTACAGATTTCCTATTCCGAGGCTTGACGACCTTCTTGATCAACTTCATGGTGCTACTGTCTTCTCAAAAATTGATCTTCGAAGTGGCTATCATCAAATTCGTATGAGACCTGGTGATGAATGGAAGACTGCATTAAAAACAAAGAATGGCCTTTATGAATGGATGGTGATGCCATTTGGCCTATCTAATGCACCAAGTACATTTATGCGGTTGATGAACCATGTCTTTAAACCATTCATTGGCAAGTTTGTTGTTGTATAATTTGATGATATACTTGTGTACAGCAAAGATGAGGAGCATCACTTGGATCATCTTCAGCAAGTTTTTCACACCTTGAGAAGTGAAAAGCTTTATGCCAACTTGAAGAAGTGTGAGTTCTTCACCAAAAGCCTCATTTTCTTGGGGTATGTGGTTTCAAAAGATGGAATTCAGATGGACCCTAGCAAGATTGAAGCAATTCAGAATTGGCCGATTCCTACATCAGTCCACAACATTCGAAGTTTTCACGGGTTAGCTTCATTTTATCGTCGATTTATTGGAGGATTCAGTACTATAATGGCTCCAATCACTGAATGCTTAAAGGTAATGGTTTTACTTGGACGAAAGATGCACAAAGAAGCTTTGAGCTGATTAAAAAGAAGATGACAGAAGCTCCTATCTTATCACTTCCAGATTTCAACAAGGTTTTTGAAGTTGAATGTGATGCTTCCAATATTGGTATTGGTGCTGTTATTAGCCAAGAACGCAGACCAATTGTTTTCTTAGTGAAAAATTGAATACATCTCGCAAAAAGTACTCAACTTATGACAAAGAGTTGTATGCTATTTGTCGAGCTTTGAAGCATTGGAGTCAGTATCTCTTGCCAAAACCATTTGTTCTATATTCTGACCATGAAGCTTTGAAGTTCATCAACAGCCAACAGAAGCTTAATATTCGACATGCTAGATGGGTAGAGTTTCTTCAAGCTTTCAACTTTACCATCAAGCATAAATCTGGAGTTCAAAATGTGGTGGCTGATGCCTTAAGCCGAAGACATTCTTTGCTGACCTCTATGCAAGTGAATGTTGTTGGGTTTGAAGTTTTAAAAGAGCTTTACAAGGATGATCCAAATTTTGGCAAAATATGGAGTAACTGTAATGAGTTTTCATCTAACCAATTTGTTTTGCAGGATGGTTATCTACTCAAGGCAAACCAATTGTGTATTCCTCAATGTTCCTTGAGAGAATTAATCATTAATGAAGCACATGGCAGTGGCATTAGCGGTCATTTTGGGAGAGACAAAACTATTGCTATTGTGAAGGAAAACTTCTATTGGCCGAAGATGGAAAGGGATGTGATGAAGCACGTGAAGAGGTGTACAATTTGTCATGTGGCAAAAAGTCATGGGTAGAACACTGGTTTGTACACTCCATTACCTGTTCCTAATGATCCATGGGAAGATGTTAGCTTGGATTTTGTGGTGGGATTGCCTAGAACATAGCGAAACAAAGATTCAATCATGGTGGTGGTTGACCGATTTTCTAAAATGGCTCATTTTGTCCCCTGTAACAGGACAAATGATGCGACTCACGTGGCCGATTTGTACTTCAAGGAGATTGTGAAATTGCATGGCATTCCTAAGGCCATAGTCTCAGATCGTGACCCAAAGTTCTTATCTCATTTTTGGCGAACGCTTTGGAGAAAGCTGGGGACTACACTTAACTTTAGTTCATCTCATCATCCTCAAACAGATGGGCAAACTGAAGTTATCAACAGAAGCTTGGGAAATTGATGCGTTTGAAACTAGCAAGT
>SNVD02007773.1:0-30737 GCA_013180625.2 Boswellia sacra
CTTCAAGTCATGAAAATAAAACCCAAAATGTGTTTAAATACTCTGCTACAGTGACTTGCTACAGTGCCCCGTATTATACATGCTACAGTGGCTTGTGGAATTATATTTCTATACATCTTACACTGTTTTGATTACAACTTTTGGTACACTGAATGGATTTAGAAACCGTAAATTTCTCCAGAAAATAGACTTCGAGAGCTTTCCAACGGTATATAACATGTCATCGGGTTCATTGTATATCAATACAATTAAATCCGAGAAGATCACTGACTAGCAGAGGTGAAAATGAAGGGTTTTACTCCATTTTTGTGCAAGTTGCTCCAAAAACTCCTACAAACATCAAAACCACACAAAACCATAAAAATACCAAGGAATATAGCAAAGAAACATGGACAAATTGATATGAAAGTAATACATAAATAGACACCTATCACCATTGCCGGGGATTGATTTTCTAATCGATTTGTTATTTTATTTTCATTGTTGATTCATATTTTTGTTTGTTTTCTTTTTTGATTGTTTGTGTTTAGGCGACATGGCAGTAAACTTCCATCAATTTAGTGGCGGATTTGAGCCACAACTACCATGGAGAGTAAATGAGGTAAGCACTCCGAACATTGAAAAAGAACTTTTTGAGTTAACTTCTCTTGTGGAAAACATGGCTATAGGACATATGCAGAAATATTATGCATGTGAGGTATATTCTACCATGGAGCATCCAATCGACATGTATCCAACTTTGCAAGGAGATATGGAACAAGCCAATGCCATGGATGGATTTTTAGGACAAACAAGGCAATGGTATGATCCCTTCTCTAACACTTACAATGCTGGATGGGAAGATCACCCTAATTTCAGTTACTGGAATCAACAACCAATCGTCCCAAATGCCATACCAAATCAACTACAAGGGTTTAATCAACCTAGAGTGCAGCAACCATTTCAAATGCAACCACCACCAATGCCACAACCAGCACCACAACCAGCTCTAGAAAACTCAGGTATGTCACTCCAGGATATTGTTAATGCACTTGCCACTAACACAATGCAATTCCAGCAGGAAAACTGGGCAATATCCAAACCTGCAAATCAATGGACCAATTCGGCTACTAGCATGAGAAATTCGAGGGCCAAGGCTCAGAAAAATTCTTCTCAAATGGTGATCAATCCAAGAGAGAATGCTTGTGTGATACTTTGCAAAATGGAGAGCAATTAGATGTCCTGCCAAAGAAATCACAAACTGATGAAGAAGATGACACCACTTCCACCATGAACAAGACATCATCCTCTAAGGTAAGTCTTAAAACTACTATTCCTTCTTATGTTGCTCCTCCACCTTTTCCTAGCAGATTGGCAAAATTGAAGAAGGAGGAACAAGAACAAGAAATCGTGGAAACTTTTCAGAAAATCGAGGTAAATATACCACTTCTGGGTGCTATCGAGCAAGCACCTCGTTATATAAAATGTCTCAAGGAGTTATGCACTAGCAAGAGAAAGTTGAAAAGAAATGAGAAAGTAAGTGTAGGGGAATATGTTTCAACTATACTACAAAGAAAAATTCCTCCGAAATGCAATGACCCAGGTACAGTCACCATTCCATGCACCATTGGTAAAACCAAGTTTGAAAGAGCTATGTTAGATTTAGGAGCAGCTATTAATGTCATGCCATTTATTTATGCTTCTTTAAATCTTGGACCTTTTGCGAAAACTGATATTACCATTCAACTTGCTGATCATTTTAATGAATATCCCAAAAGAGTTGTGGAAGATGTGCTTGTGCAGGTGAATCAATTGGTATTTTCAGCAGACTTCTATGTCCTTAAAATAGAGGATGAGACATCTCCTAATCCAACACCGATTCTTTTAGGGAGACCATTCTCGAAAACTGCTAGAATCAAGATTGATGTTCATGATGGCACTTTCACCATGGAGTTTGATGGCCAAGTGATCCATTTCAATATTTTCGAGGCAATGATGTACCCTAGTGACTTGCATTCTATTTTTGCAGTTGACAGTATTGATTCTTTGCCACAACAATGTTTTGAGTTAACTCGCAAGGATGGATTAGAAATGGCTATTAGTGAGCACATAGGGACAGAAAATTCCAAAGAACCAAGAAGGTTGATACAAGTGTCCAAAGAAATTGAGGAAGCTATGGCATGCTTAGATGAGACTATAGCTATAATCACAAACAGGTATGATGTTTCGTACATTGAATTGCTTTTATCTAATGAGAAACTTCTTCCTTCTGTGATGAAAGCCAATACCTTGGAGCTTAAGCTACTTCCAGCTATTTGAGGCATGTGTTTTTGTGGTGACAAAGATCCTTTGCTAGTTACAATAGAATGGGCCTTGCACCACTACAAGAAGAGACACGCGTCCGAGTACTTAGATTCACAAAACCGCTATTAAGTGGACGATTGCTAACATCAGGCCCAGCCATAGCTTGCACCATTTCTTGTTGGCAAGAAAGGATCCAAGCCCACTAGTGAAGCACATCGAAGATTGGATCCTCCAATGATGGAACCAACGTCGGGCTGAGGACGTTAAACCAAGCGCTTATTGGGAGGCAACCCAATGTTTTTGAAAAAAAAAGAAAAGAAAAATAAAATGAGGTAATAATGATCGATTTTTGTGTCTCGAGGAGATTCCTTTCGTAGGCCATCAAATTGATCAGGTTTTATCTCTCTTTGCCATCTATCTTATTTGTTTTTATATTTCTTTTACTTGTTTTTGACTTTTGTTTGCTATTGTGTTGTTATCTCTTTTATGTGTCTTTAGTTTCGTTTCTGCTCTTTTCTTTTCCTTTGTTTTGTTTAGTTTGATTATTTCGTACTTTGAACTCATTTGTACAACAGCTTGAGGAAACATCCAAATGAGAGCTGAAGCCATTGCTCGAAGGTTTAAAACGTGCATATCTTGGAGAAAAACAGACTCAATCGTATTATCGGTAATATCTCTTCTTTTCTCCTCTTTAATGGATGCCGATATCTTTTTGTCGAACCTTCGCAAATATTTTCCTTCACTTCCTCAAAATACTGTGTTTAAAATTTATAAAGTACGGATGACTAGACTTTGGGCGTTGATGCTCCTAAATGTGCCTGCTGATATCCGATGGCTCATCGAAGCCAAGGTGAGATTGTCCGGTGAGCCGGACATTAATCTCGCAAAATACATGCCTGGTCTAGGAAAGAGTTACTACGCCAAGAGGCGAAGAGCGAAAAGGTTACAAGTATGTTATAAATGTGCTAGATGGAATTGTAACCAGACTGGTCGTTCATGAGGTTTTGCGTCCAGGAATAGAGAAGATAAACTTTCATTTATTAAGAATGGTTTGAGTAATGAGTCGCTGGATAATGTTTTGTTAACTCTCGAGTCACATTCTTGTTGACTTGTTCAGTGTGAATTGCTTAATCTATGGACACAATTTCGTGATGAATTGCAGTGTTATAGTCTAGGGAATCTGACTAAAAACGACCCTGTTTGCCAGTTTATAAGAAAACTGGATGAGAAGCACATCCCCGACTCATAGAAGGCGTTTTAGCCGTTACTGGACGTAAAACCAGAGGAAGATGTGAGCCACAATCACAACTACTTGTATATTTGAATGTGTTGTTGTTGTCGAATTTTATTTTCTTCTTGTTTCGTTTGATTTGATTATCAATGTTGTTTTTGTGTTGTTGTTGTTTGTTGATTTTGTTTGTTTAATTTCAAGTTTTCTTTTTGACAAACCATATGACTACCCCATGTCGTAAGCACACGTGGAGATGAGTGTGGAGGTTTAGTCAACCTCCGCCGAAAGTATATCTCTACTTTTCATGCTTCACGTGGGAGACAAGTGTGGAGGTTTTGTTAACCTCTGCCGAAAGTATATCTCTATTTTTCATGTTTTACGTGGGAGACAAGTGTGTAGGTTTTGTCAAACCCCGCCGAAAGCATATCTCATTTTTTTTTCAAATCTTGGGGCGATAAATCTGCATCGAGCAACCCCCACCGAAATTATGTCCCCATGTGTCAAAATTTGAGAGTTTTACGTGTGTATATATACATTCTGCATATTTTCATATGTCATTCCATAACCTGTCTTGCACTTAAACAACATATTACCTAACGTGTATCATTGCCTTACACAAGGTTAGAGCACTTGTAGAAATGGAGAAAACACCAATTCAGCGATTCCAAAATATATGCGTATTTTGTGGATCACAATTTGGTAAAGATGGAGAGTTTACAACGGCAGCTCTTGATCTTGGTAGGACATTAGCTGCGAGGGGTATTCATTTGATTTAGGGAGGGGGTAGTCTTGGGTTAATGGGGTGTGTGTCGACAGCTGCATCCTTGGGAGGAAGTAAAGTTCTCGGCATTATTCGTAAACCATTAGCTGTGCGAGATATCATAGGCAACACAATGGGGGAAGAGTTACAGGTCTCTAGCATGCATGAGCGTATTGCACATATGGTCATTAAATCTGATGCATTTATAGCTTTGCCCTGTGGTTATGGTACATTAGAGTAGATATTTCAAATCACCTCTTGGGCACAGCTAAACATCCATCGGAAACCCATTGGTTTGTTAAATGTCAATAATTTTTTGATGGTTTGTTGTCTTTTCTTGATCAAGCAGTAGAAAAAAACTTCATCTCACAGTCAGCGAGGCAAATCCTGTTTACAGCTTCAACTGCAGGGGAGTTAATTGACAAATTACAAGAATTCGTCTATTCGCCTGATTCAACAATGGCTCGGATAGATTGGTTTGGAGAAGGCAATAAGAGGCGTAAACTGGATTTAATGCTCCATCTGTAATATCTATCTGCTGGTTTGCTTTGTTTTTGTTTGCTTTCTTTTTATTGTGTTTATTTGAGAGTTTTCATGTTACTTCTTTTGAGCTTTTTAAGGTTATTTCTTTCGTCCCAGGTAATATTTTCTAATCTCGGTTTTTAGAGTGGTGGCTTAAAAAGTTCAAGTTCTCTTGAAACGCATTCGGATCTCTTCAATCCATAATGGCTGAATAAGGAGGCTAACTTCTAAACTTTGTAGACCCATTCTAACTAACTTGTTTTGTTTGCTGACTTGTTGAACTTTGTTATTTTATGAGTGAGTTTAGTTTTGCGTAATTTAGAGTTGTTATGTGTTCTTATCTTTATCAGTTTCGATTTAAAAAAATTTAGAGAATGATCCCTTGACCAGATTTCTGTCATTGATTAATTCCCATTTCAATTACGTTTGCATTGTGTTATTCATTAATTACCGTCGTATTCAGTTTTTCATCTAGTTAATCAAACAACAAAACCCCCCATTAAGTTAATTGTTGCTGGAAATAACAAATTCAATTAGAATCAATCCTGTTGGGAAACGTATCTTACTTATCACTTTATTACTTGTGCGACTAGTATACTTGCTAGTTCGAACGCATCAAAAAATATCTTCGAGAGACATACCTGAGTTTTGCGAAGCTGGTTGCGGTGCTGGATGTGGCATTGGTGGTGGTTGCATTTGAAATGGTTGCTGCAATCTAGGTTGATTGAAACTTTGTGGCCGATTTGGTATCACATTTGGAGTGATTGGTTGATGATTCCAGTAACTGAAATTATGTTGATCTTCCCATCCAGCATTGTAAGTGCTAGAGAAAGGATCATACCATTGCCTCTTTTGTCCTGGAAATCCACCCATGGCATTGGCTTGTTCCATATATTCTTCTTGTAAAGTTGGATACATGTCGATTGGATGCTCCATCGTAGAATATATCCCACATTCATAAGATTTTTGCATATCTCCTACAGCCATGTTTTCCACAAGAGAGGTTAGCTCATAAAGTTGTTGTTCAATGTTCGGAGTGCTTACCTCATTTACTCTCCATGGTACTTGTGGCTCAAATCCGCTACTGAATTGATAGAAGTTTACTGCCATGTTGTCTAAACACAAACAATCAGAAAAGAAAAACAAAGAAAATATGAATCAACAATGAAAACAAAATAACAAATCGATTAGAAAATCAATCCCCGGCAACGGCGCCAAAAACTTGATGCGTTCGAAACTAGCAAGTATACTAGTCGCACAAGTAATAAAGTGAGGAGTAAGATATCGTTCCCACGAGGATTGATTCTAATTGAATTTGTTATTCGAAAGCAACAATAAACTAAATGAGGGGGGTTTTGTTGATTAATTAACTAGATGAAATATTAATGCAAGTAAAGAATAACACAATACAAATTTAAACAGATTGAAAAATCAATGAGAGAAACCTGGTTAAGGGATCCTTCTCGACCACAAGATATGGATTGCGAATTAATTGTAGAATTGTCATCCAATTACACCATTGAAATTATCAACCGTAGATAACAACAAGCTCTGTTATCCAATCTTTCCTTACTTTGTTGTTAAACAAAACAGGCTCTTTATTTAATCTCTATCCATTAAACAACTTAGAACAAGCTCTCTAAATTTAATTCAATGGATGCATTACGATAAGAAAGATAGGTTGATCTAAGCAATAAACAACAAGCTCGGATTATTTAACTTAGGTTGTATTCTTCAATTGCAATCTCTGATCACAATTTTGCTACTAAGGATTAGAAATTCAAGACAATTACGGATCAAGATTTCTAGTCTAGTAATAGACAACAACCAGATTATATTCAGTTGGCCATTCGAAATACAATCCAGCAAGCAATCATAAGCATTAGATATAGAAAAATACAAGCAACTTCAATTAGAGAATTGGATAACAATTTCTTACACAGTCAACTCACAAAATCCATATCAAGGGCTTTGAAATCACCCTCAACCAATTTAGATTTAGTTACACATATTCAATCAGAATAACAAATACAATACAGAGAAATTCCAGATTGAAAAGGAAAGAAAAAACTTAGCAAATTCTTTGAAAATCTTCTTTGTAGATGAATCTTCTTGGAATTGTAGTTCCTCCTCTTTCAAAATCTTCTTTCTCCTTCAAGAACTCCAAGGGATGAAAGAAATCCAAAAATGCAGCCTCCTCCCATGTTCTCCCCTCCTCCAAGTTATGAAAATAAAACCCTAAAATGTGTTTAAATACTCTGCTACAGTAACATGCTACAGTGTCCCGTATTATACATGCTACAGTGATGTGTGGAATTACATTTCTACACTTCTCACACTGTTTTGTTTTCAACTTTCGGTACACTGAATGGATTCATAAACCGTAAATTTCTCCAAAAAGTAGACTTCGAGAGCTTTTCAACGGTATATGATATGTCACCGGGTTCATTGTATATCAATACAATTAAATCCGAGAAGATGGTTGACTAGCAGAGGTGAAAATGAAGGGTTTTACTCCATTTTTGTGCAAGTTGCTCCAAAACTCCTAAAAACATCAAAACCACACAAAAACATAAAAATACCAAGGAATATAGCAAGAAACATGGACGAATTGATATGAAAATGATATATAAATAGACACTTATCAAATTCCCCCACACTTAGACTTTGCTAGTCCTCGAGCAACTACGACAATATGAAATAAAACTAAACCGAAATATAATCAACAAAAAATTAAAACACACAAATGCTTCATCTTGCAAATAGGCCTCAAAGATTGTACTTAATTATAACCCAAGGAAACTTCAAAATAATGCACTTGATCAAGAATTTTATCCGAAAGATTAGTTTCGCTTCACTTCAATTCCTCAAGTGTGTGTGTGTAGAGCCATTCTCATCTCATCACTTGTAACCCGGATGAGTTTATGCATAAAAATGAATCATATTTAATAGTGAAGACGTGTGTATAAACGAACTCCATAGGCCTGCTTTTCAAGTCACTCTCCACTAATGTAGACTAGCACAACACGAAGGATCAAGTAGGACTTTATTAAGCTCGTAACGTTTGGCCTGGGTGAAGGTATGATAAAGGATAATAATTAGGCTTAAATCACCCACAAACACATAAAATCATTCAAGATTATGTAGAGCTAAACCCCATAACACAACTTTATTTCAATTCGCCAGATTACTTCCCCAAACTCATTTAGAACACTCAATCTTCTTTTTTTTCTTTTTTTTAGAAAATAAAAGAAACTACACCCCCACACTTTGTTGTTTCATTCTTTTTAAGAACACCCAAGGGTATAGATATCTTTTTCTTCTTCTTTTTTTTTTTTTAATTGCAATTCCCCTCCCTCACACTTAAACAACACATTGCCCTCAATGTTTAAGTACGTGAAAAATAAGTACAAATTGTTTTTTTTTCTCTCTCTCTTTTTTTTGTTTTACAAACATAATAAAACTCACTGTAGCAGGATACTGAGCAGAGTATATAAACTCATTTTAGGGTTTTATTTGAAGAACTTGAAGAGAGGAGAACGTGGCAGAGGCTACAGCTCTGGATTTCTTTCATTTCTTGGAGTTCTTGAAGGAGAAAGAAAGCCTGGAAAGAGGAAGAACAACAATCCTAAGAGATTTTCATCAAATTTGCTAAGTTTTTCCTTTTCCTTTCATTTTCTGGAATGTCTCCATGTTGTATTGTATTTACCACGTTTTTGAACATGTGTAACTGAATCTAAATTGGTTGAGGGTGATTTCAAAGCCCTTGATATGGTTTTTGTGAGTTGATTGTGTAAGAAATTGTTATCCAATTCTCTAATTGAAGTTACTTGCATTTTCCCATATCTAATTGATAAGTGTCTATTTATATATCATTTTCATATCAATTCGTCCATGTTTCTCTGCTATATTCCTTGGTGTTTTTATGTTTTTGTGTGGTTTTGATGTTTGTAGGAGTTTTGGAGCAACTTGCGCAAAAATGAAGTAAAACCCTTCATTTTTATCTCTGCTAGTCAACCATCTTCTCGGATTTAATTGTATTGATATACAATGAACCCGATGACATATCATATACCGTTGAAAAGCTCTCGAAGTCTACTTTTTAGAGAAATTTCCGGTTTATGAATCCATTCAGTGTACCGAAAGTTGTAATCAAAACAGTATGAGAAGTGTAGAAATGTAATTCCACACATCACTGTAGCATGTATAATACGGGACACTGTAGCACGTTACTGTAGCAGAGTATTTAAACACATTTTAGGGTTTTATTTTCATAACTGGAAGAGGGGAAAACGTGGGAGGAGGCCGCATTTCAGGATTTCTCTCATCCCTTGGAGTTCTTGAGGAGAAAGAAGATTTTGAAAGAGGAGGAACTACAATTCCAAGAAGATTCATCTACAAAGAAGATTTTCAAAGAATTTGCTAAGTTCTTTCTTCCTTTTCAATTCTGGAATTTCTCTGTATTGTATTTGTTATTCTGATTGAATATGTGTAACTAAATTTGAAATTGGTTGAGGTGATTTCAAAGCCCTTGATATGGTGTTTGTGAGTTGATTGTGCAAGAAATTATTATCCAATTCTCTAATTGAAGTTGCTTGTATTTTCCCATGTTTAATGCTTATGATTACTTGCTGATTGTATTTGGGTGGCCAACTGAATATAATCTGGATATTGTCTATTGCTAGATTAGAAAGCTTGATCCGTAATTGTCTTGAATTTCTAATCATTAGTAGCAAAATTGTGATCAGAGATTGCAATTGGAGAATATAACCTAAGTTAAATAATCCGAGCTTGTGTGTTTATTGCTTAGATCAACCTGTCTTTCTTTTTGTATTGCATCCATTGAATTAAATTTAGAGAGCTTGTTCTAGGTTGTTTAATGGATAGAGATTAAATAAAGAGCTTGTTTTATTTAACAACAAAGTAAGGAAAGATTTGGGTAACAGAGCTTGTTGTTATCTACGGTTGATAACTTCAATGCTGTAATTGGATGACAATTCTACGATTAATTCGCAAATCCATATCTTGTGGTAAAGAAGGATCCCTTAACCAGATTTCTCTCATTGATTTTTCAATCTGTTTAAATTTGCATTGTGTTATTCTTTACTTGCATTAATATTTCATCTAGTTAATCAATCAACAAAACCCCCATCATTTAGTTTATTGTTGCTTTCGAATAACAAATTCAATTAGAATCAATCCTCGTGGGAACGATATCTTACTCATCACTTTATTACTTGTGCGACTAGTATACTTGCTAGTTTCGAACGCATCTAGTTTTTGGTGCAGTTGCCGGGGATTGATTTTCTAATCGATTTGTTATTTTGTTTTCATTGTTGATTCATATTTTTGTTTGTTTTTCTTTTCTGATTGTTTGTGTTTAGACGACATGGCAGTAAACTTCCATCAATTCAGTGGTGGATTTGAGCCACAACTACCATGGAGTGTAAATGAGGTAAGCACTCCGAACATTGAACAACAACTTTTTGAGTTAACTTCTCTTGTGGAAAACATGGGTGTAGGAAATATGCAGAAATCTTATGCATGTGAGGTATATTCTACCATGGAGCATTCAATCGACATGTATCCAACTTTGCAAGGAGATATGGAACAAGCCAATACCATGGATGGATTTCCAAGACAAACAAGGCAATGGAATGATCCCTTCTCTAGCACTTGTAATGCTGGATGGGAAGATCACCCTAATTTTAGTTACTGGAATCATCAACCAATCGCCCCAAATGCGATACCAAATCGGCTACAAGGTTTTAATCAACTTAGAGTGCAGTAACCATTTCAAATGCAACCGCCACCAATTCCACAACCAGCACCTCGACCAGCTTCAGAAAACTCAGGTATGTCACTTCAGGATATTGTTAATGCACTTACCACTAACACAATGCAATTCCAGCAGGAAACTGGGGCAAGTATCCAAAACCTCACAAATCAAATAGGACAATTGGCTACTAACATGAGCAAATTCGAGGGCCAAGGCTCAGAAGAATTATCTTGTCAAACGGTGATCAATCCAAGAGAGAATTCTTGTGCGATAACTTTGCAAAATGGAGAGCAATTAGATGTCCTGTCCATAGAAATCCAAACTGATGAATGAGATTACAGGCCTCATGATGGGGAACTTGTCCACCATGAACTAAAACACTGACCTTCTCAAGGTAAATCCTATAACTCCCATCCTGTCATTTATTTTTCCTCTTCTCTCACTTTTTTCCTAGTAGATTTTGGCAATCGAATGAGGAACAAGAACAAGAAATCCTGGAACTTTCTCACAAAATTGAGGTAATAATAACCACTATATCTGGATGCATCAAGCAAGTACCTTTATTATATCAAATGTCTCACACAGGAGTTATTCACTGTGCCCATACAAAAGAAAGTTTAAAAGAAATGAGAAAGTAAGTGTGGGGGAAGATGTTTCAGCTGTATTGCAAAGGAAAATTCCTCCAAAGTGCAAAAATCCAGGTACATTCACCATGCCATGCACCATTGGTAAAACCAAGTTTGAAAGAGTTATGTTAGATTTAGAAGCATCTATTAACATCATGCCATATTCTATTTATGCTTCTTTAAATCTTGGACCTTTTGCGGAAATTAGTATTACCATTCAAATTGCTGATCCTTTTAATGCATATACCAAAAGAGTTGTGGAAGATGTGCTTGTGCAGGTGAATCAATTGGTTTTCCCAGCAGACTCTTATGTTTTTGAAATAGAGGATGAGACATCTCCTAATCCAACGCCAATTCTTATAGGGAGACCATTCTCGAAAACTGCTAGAATCAAGATTGATGTTCATGATGGCACTCTCACCATAGTGTTTGATGGCAAGGTGATCCGTTTCAATATTTTTGAGGCAATGAGGTACCCTAGCGACTTATATTCTATTTTTGTAGTTGACATTACTGATTCTCTGTCACAACAATGTTTTGAGTTAACTTGCAAGAATGGATTGGATGTAGCTATTAGTGAGCACATAGGGACAGAAAATTCTAAGGAATCAAGAATTTTGATACAAGTATCTAAATAAGTGAAGGAAGCTCTGGCAAGCTTATATGAGACTATAGCCATAACCATAAGCAGGTATGATGTTTCGTATATTGAATTGTCTTTATCTACTGAGAAACTTCTTCATTCTATGATGAAGGCCAATACCGTGGAGCTTAAGTCACTTCCAGATCATTTGAATCATGGATTCTTGGGTGAGAATGGTACTTTGCCAATTATAATAGAAATGGGCCTTGCACCAATACAAGAAGTGAAACTCGTCCAAGTTCTTAGAGATCACAAAACGCTAATTGTCGTACCATGACAAGTTCTCACATCCACAGGCCCAGCCATAAATGCGTTGCACACCATTTCTTGTGAAAGAAGGGTCCCAGGCCCACTAGTGACGGCGCATCAAGAATTGGATCCTCCCATATGAACTCAATTGTCCTGTGTGCTGGAGGAAGTTAAAACCAAACCGCGCTTATTGGTGAGGCAACCCAATGTTTTTGAAAAATAAATAAAAGAAAAGAAAAATAAAATAAGGTAATAATGATCGATTTTTGTGTCTCGAGGAGATTCCTTTCATAGGCCATCAAATTGATCAGGTTTTATCTCTCTTTGCCATCTGTCTTATTTGTTTTTATATTTTTTTTACTTGTTTTTTACTTTTGTTTGCTATCATGTTGTTATCTCTTTTATGTGTCTTTAGTTTCATTTCTGCTCTTTTCTTTTCTTTTCTTGTGTTTAATTTAATTATTCCGTGCTTCGAGTTCAGTTGTGCAACAGCTTGAGGAAACATTCAAACGGGAGTTGAAGCCATTGTTCGAAGGTTTGAAACTGCATATCTGGGAGAAGAACAGACTCAATCGCATTATCGGTAATATCTCTCCTTTTCTTCTCTTCAATGGATGCCGATATCTTTATGTCGAACCTTCGTAAATATTTTCCTTCACTTCCTCAAAATGCTGTGTTTAAAATTTATAAAGTACGAATGACTAGACTTTGGGTATTGATGCTCTTAAATCTGCCTGCGGATATCCGATGGCTTATCGAAGCCAAGGTGAGATTGTCCGGTGAGCCGGACAGTAATCTCGCAAAATACATGCCTGGTCTAGGAAAGAGCTACTACGCCAAGAGGCGAAGAGCGAAAAGGTTACAAGTATGTTATAAATGTACTAGATGGAATTGTAACCAGACTTGTCGTTCATTAGGATTTGTGTCCGGGAATAGAGAAGATAAACTCTCATTTATTAAGAATGGTCTGAGTAATGAGTCGTTGGATAATGTTTTATTAACTCTTGAGTAAAATTCTTGTGGACTTGTTCAGCGTGAATTGCTTAATCTGTGGACACAATTTCGTGATGAATTGCAGTGTTATAGACTAGGGAATCTGACTAAAAACGACCCTGTTTGCCAGTTTATAAGAAAACTGGATGGGAAGCAAATCCCCGACTCATAGAAGGCGTTTCATCCGTTACTGGACGTAACACCAGAGGAAGATGTGAGCCACAATCACAACTACTTGTATATTTGAATGTGTGTTGTTGTTGTAGAATTTTTTTTCTTGTTTCGTTTGATCTGATTATCACTGTTGTTTTTGTGTTGTTGTTGTTTGTTGATTTTGTTTGTTTTAATTTCAAGTTTTCTTTTTGACAAACCATATGAATACCCTATGGCATAAGTACACGTGGGAGACAAGTGTGGAGGTTTTGTCAACCTCCACCGAAAGTGTATCTCTATTTTTTATGCTTCACGGGGGAGACAAGTGTGGGGGTTTTGTCAACCCCCGCCGAAAGTGTATCTCCATTTTCCATGCTTCACGTGGGAGACAAGTGTGTAGGTTTTGTCAAACCTCGCCGAAAGCATATCTCATTTTTTCAAATCTTGGGCGATAAATCTGCATCGAGCAACCCCCACCGAAATTATGTCCCCATGTGTCAAATTTGAGAGTTTTACGTGTGTATATATCCATTTTGTATATTCTCAAATGTCATTTTATAACCTGTCTTGCACTTGAAAAGCATATTACCTAACGTGCATCATTGTCTTACACAAGGTTAGAGCACTTGTAGAAATGGAGAAAACACCAATTCGGCGATTCCGCAACATATGCGTATTTTGTGGATCGCAATTTGGTAAAGATGGAGAGTTTACAACAGCAGCTCTTGATCTTGGTAGGACATTAGCTGCGAGGGGTATTCATTTGATTTATGGAGGGGGTAGTCTTGGGTTAATAGGATGTGTGTCGACAGCTGCATCCCTAGGAGGGAGCAAAGTTCTCGGCATTATCCCTAAACCATTAGCTATACGAGATATCGTAGGCAACACAATCGGGAAGAGTTACAGGTCTCTAGCATGCATGAGCGTATTGCACATATGGTTGTTAAGTCCGATGCATTTATAGCTTTGCCGGGTGGTTATGGTACATTAGAGGATATATTTCAAATCACCTCTTGGGCACAGCTAAACATCCATCGGAAACCCATTGGTTTGTTAAATGTTAATAATTTTTTTGATGGTTTGTTGTCCTTTCTTGATCAAGCTGTAGAAAAAAACTTCATCTCACCGTCGGCAAGGCAAATCCTGGTTACAGCTTCAACTGCAGGGGAGTTAATTGATAAACTCCAAGAATTCGTCTATTCTCCTGATCCAACAACGGCTCGGATAGATTAGTTTGGAGAAGGCAATAAAAGGCGTAGACTGGATTTAACGCTCCATCTGTAATCTCTATCTATTGGTTTGCTTCGTTTTTGTTTACTTTCTTTTTAGTGTGTTTATTTGAGATTTTTCATGTCATTTCTCTTGAGCTTTTTCAGGTTATTTCTTTCGTCCTAGGTAATATTTTATAATCTCGGTTTTTAGAGTGGTGGCTTAAAAAGTTCAAGTTCTCTTGAAACGCATTCTGGATCTCTTCAATCCATAATGCTGAATAAGGAGGCTAACTTCTAAACTTTTTAGACCCATTCCAATTGACTTGTTTTTGTTTGCTGGCTTGTTGGACTTTGTTATTTTATGAGTAAGTTCAGTTTTGTGTAATTTAGAGTTGTTGTGTGTTTTTGTCTTTATTAGTTTCGATTCAAAAAGAGAAATTTGTGAAAAACAACTTAAGAATGGCAGAATATGGGGTTTCCTTAACTCTTGAAACGCATTCTCTCTAAATAAATCTGTAGTTTGTTTATTTCATGTTGTTTGAAGTGTAGTGTTTCTTGTTTTGTTCTTTCATAATAAAGGTATATAGGCTGGAAACCTTAAGTCTGCGGGCTACTGGTCCTAAGGATTGTTGAAATAGACAATCTTGACTCAGGTGTAACAACGCCACGTACCTCTTTTCTTGCATTTTGTGGGTCGATGATAAGATAATGATTGAATTAAGAATAACTCTTGGAAAATGATAAATGATGCATGGATCTGTTTGCTTGAAATGTTTATTGGTTTTCGCTTTGCTTTTGATTCCTTGCGCAACATTGAGCACTGAGCTATTATCATTGAGTTATTTGTTCACTTAGAGAAAGTTTATGTAATTTAAATGTTTCTTTAGATTTCAATGAATTCTAGAACTTGTTTGATGGTCACTCGAGGCGAAATCCTAGACTGTGCAACATTGGGAAAATGATTTAGGCCATCTTTGGACCGTTTGAGCCTTAATAGCCAACCTTGACAGAAATTGATCCCTAGTTACCCCTTTGAGCCTCTGTAAGCCTTTTTCTTTATTAACTCACTAAAAGATTTCCTAACCTAAAATGAATTTGTTCCAAACAGTTTATCCCTTACTTATGAGCATGTAGATGATTCACAATTAAATTATGAGCTATGTTCTGGTTTTGGGAAGTTAGAGTTAGAGGAGGTTGGATTGTGCCATGAGCAATGTAAGTGAGTTTTATTATGTTTGTAAAACAAAAAAAAAAGAGAGAGAGAAAAAAAAACAATCTGTACTTATTTTTCACGTACTTAAACATTGAGGGCAATGTGTTGTTTAAGTGTGGGGGAGGGGAATTGCAGTTAAAAAAAAAAAAGAAGAAGAAAAAGATATCTATACCTTTGGTGTTCTTAAAAAGAATGAAACAACAAAGTGTGGAGGTGTAGTTTCTTTTATTTTCTAAAAAAAAAGAAAAAAGAAAAGAAAAAAGGAAAAAAGAAGATTGAGTGTTCTAAATGAGTTTGAGGAAGTAATCTGGCGAATTGAAATAAAGTTGTGTTATGGGGTTGAGCTCTACATAATCTTGAATGATTTATGTGTTTGTGGGTGATTTGAGCCAAATTATTATCCTTTATCATACCTTCACCCAAGCCAAACGTTACAAGCTTAATAAAGTCTACTTGATCCTTGGTGTTGTGCATGTCTACATTAGTGGAGAGTGACTTGAAAAGCAGGCCTATGGAGTTCATTTATACATACATCTTCACTATTCAATATGATTCATTTTTAAGCATAAACTCATCCGGGTTACAAGTGATTAGGTGAGAATGGCTCTACACACACACACTTGAGGAATTGAAGTGAGGCGAAACTAATATTTGAGATAAAATTGTTGATCAAGTGCATTATTTTGAAGTTTTCCTTGGGTTATAATTAAGTACAATCTTTGAGGCCTATTTGCAGATGAAGCATTTGTGTGTTTTAATTTTTTGTTGATTATATTTCGGTTTAGTTTTATTTTATATTGTCGTAGTTGCTTGAGGACTAGCAAAGTCTAAGTGTGGGGGAATTTGATAGGTGTCTATTTATGTATTACTTTTATATCAATTCGTCCATGTTTCTTTGCTAGATTCCTTGGTATTTTTATGTTTTTGTGTGGTTTTGATGTTTGTAGGAGTTTTGGAGCAACTTGCACAAAAATGGAGTAAAACCCTTCATTTTCAACTCTGCTAGTCAACCATCTTCTCGGATTTAATTGTATTGATATACAATGAACCCGATGACATATCATATACCGTTGAAAAGCTCTCGAAGTCTACTTTTTGGAGAAATTTACGGTTTATGAATCCATTCAGTGTACCGAAATTGTAATCAAAAAAGTGTGAGAAGTGTAGAAATGTAATTCCACACATCACTGTAGCATGTATAATACGGGACACTGTAGCATGTTACTGTAGCAGAGTATTTAAACACATTTTAGGGTTTTATTTTCATAACTTGGAGGAGGGGAGAACATGGGAGGAGGCTGCATTTATGGATTTCTCTCATCCCTTGGAGTTCTTGAAGGAGAAATAAGATTTTGAAAGAGGAGGAACTACAATTCCAAGAAGATTCATCTACAAAGAAGATTTTCAAAGAATTTGCTAAGTTCTTTCTTTCCTTTTCAATCTGGAATTTCTCTGTATTGTATTTGTTATTCTGATTGAATATGTGTAACTAAATCTGAATTGGTTGAGGGTGATTTCAAAGCCCTTGATATGGATTTTGTGAGTTGACTGTGTAAGAAATTGTTATCCAATTCTCTAATTGAAGTTGCTTGTATTTTCCCATATCTAATGCTTATGATTGCTTGCTGATTGTATTTGCAATGGCCAACTGAATATAATCTGGTTGTTGTCTATTGCTAGAGTAGAAATCTTGATCCGTAATTGTCTTGAATTTCTAATCCTTGTAGCAAAATTGTGATCAGAGATTGCAATTGGAGAATACAACCTAAGTTAAATAATTCGAGCTTGTGTGTTTATTGCTTAGATCAACCTATCTTTCTTATCGTAATGCATCCATTGAATTAAATTTAGAGAGCTTGTTCTAGGTTGTTTAATGGATAGAGATTGAATAAAGAGCCTGTTTTATTTATCAACAAAGTAAGGAAAGATTGGGATAACAGAGCTTGTTGTTATCTACGGTTGGTAATTTCAATGGTGTAATTGGATGACAATTCTACAATTAATTCGCAAATCCATATCTTGTGGTTAAGGGATCCTTCTCTACCTGTCTCTTATACACATCTAGATGTGTATAAGAGACAGGTTTTGTTATTCTTTAATTGCATTAATATTTCATCTAGTTAATCAATCAACAAAACCCCCTCATTTAGTTTATTGTTGCTTTCGAATAACAAATTCAATTAGAATCAATCCTCGTGGGAACGATATCTTACATATTCTTTAATTACTTGTGCGACTAGTATACTGCTAGTTTCGAACGCATCAAGTTTTTGGCGCCGTTCCCGGGGATTGATTTTCTAATCGATTTGTTATTTTGTTTTCATTGTTGATTCATATTTTTGTTTGTTTTTCTTTTTTGATTGTTTGTGTTTAGACGACATGGCAGTAAACTTCCATCAATTCAGTGGCGGATTTGAGCCACAACTACCATGGAGAGTAAATGATGTAAGCACTCCGAACATTGAACAACAACTTTCTGAGCTAACCTCTCTTGTGGAAAACATGGCTGTAGGACATATGCAGAAATCTTATGCATGTGAGGTATATTCTACCTGGAGGCATCCATCGACATGTTCCAACCTTGCAAGGAGATATGGAACAAGCCAATGCCATTGGATGTATTTTTCCCCAGACAAACAAGGCAATGGTATGATCCCTTCTCTAACACTTACAATGCTGGATGTGAAGATCACCCTAATTTCAGCTACTGGAATCATCAACCAATCGTCCCAAATGCCATACCAAATCAACTACAAGGTTTTAATCAACCTAGAGTGCAGCAACCATTTCAAATGCAACCACCACCAATGCCACAACCAGCACCACAACCAGCTCCAGAAAACTCAGGTATGTCACTCCAGGATATTGTTGATGCGTTCGAAACTAGCAAGTATACTAGTCGCACAAGTAATAAGGTGATAAGTAAGATATCGTTCCCACGAGGATTGATTCTAATTGAATTTGTTATTTCTAGCAACAATTAACTAAATGGGGGGTTTTGTTGTTTGATTAACTAGATGAAAAACTGAATACGACGGTAATTAATGAATAACACAATGCAAACTTAATTGAAATGGGAATTAATCAATGACAGAAATCTGGTCAAGGGATCATTCTCTAAATTTTTTTAAATCGAAACTGATAAAGATAAGAACACATAACAACTCTAAATTACGCAAAACTAAACTCACTCATAAAATAACAAAGTTCAACAAGTCAGCAAACAAAAACAAGTTAGTTAGAATGTGTCTAAATAATCCGAGCTTGTGTGTTTATTGCTTAGATCAACCTATCTTTCTTATCGTAATGCATCCATTGAATTAAATTTAGAGAGCTTGTTCTAGGTTGTTTAATGGATAGAGATTAAATAAAGAGCCTGTTTTGTTTAACAACAAAGTAGGAAAGATTGGGATACGAGCTTGTTGTTATCTACGATTGATAATTTCAATGGTGTAATTGGATGACAATTCTATGATTAATTCGCAAATCCATATCTTGTGGTAGAGAAGGATCCCTTAACCATATTTCTCTCATTGATTTTTCATTCTGTTTAAATTTGCATTGTGTTATTCTTTCCTTGCATTAATATTTCATCTAGTTAATCAATCAACAAAGCCCCCCTCATTTAGTTTATTGTTGTTTTCGAATAACAAATTCAATTAGAATCAATCCTCGTGGGAACGATATCTTACTCATCACTTTATTACTTGTGCGACTAGTGTACTTGCTAGTTTCGAACGCATCACTAATGCTTATGATTGCTTGCTGATTGTATTTGGGCTGGCCACTTGAATATAATCTGGTTGTTATCTATTGCTATACAAGAAATCTTGATCCGTAATTGTCTTAAATTTCTAATCATTAGTAGCAAAATTGTGATCAGAGATTGCAATTGAAAAATACAACCTGGGTTAAATAATCTGAACCTGTGTGATTATTGCTTAGATCAACCTATCTTTCTTATCGTAATGCTTCCATTGAATTAAACTCAGAGAGCTTGTTCTAGCTTGTTTAATGGATAGAGATTAAATAAAGAGCTTGTTTTATTTAACAACAAAGTAAGGAAAGATTGGGATAACAGAGCTTGTTGTTATCTACGGTTGATAACTTCAATGCTGTAATTGGATGACAATTCTACGATTAATTCGCAAATCCATATCTTGTGGTAGAGAAGGATCCCTTAACCAGTTTTCTCTCATTGATCTTTTATTCAAATTAACTTCTGTTTTGTTATTCTTAATTTGCATTCTTATTTCATTTAGTTAATCATTCAACAAAACCCCCCTGTTTAGTTTATTGTTGTTGGAAAATAACAAATTCAATTAGAATCAATCTCGTGGGAACGATATCTACTTATCACTTTATTACTTGTGCGACTAGTATACTTGCTAGTTTCGAACGCATCAAGTTTTTGGCGCCGTTGCCGGGGATTAATTTTCTAATCGATTTGTTGTTTTGTTTTCATTGTTGATTCGTATTTTGTTTGTTTTTCTTTTCTGATTGTTTGTGTTTAGGCGACATGGCAGTAAACTTCCAACAATTCAGTAGCCGATTTGAGTCACAATTAGATTGGAGTGTAAATGAGGTAAGCACTCAGAACATTGAACAACAACTTTCTGAGCTAACTTCTCTTGTCGAAAACAGGGTTGTAGGAGATATGCAAAAATCTTATGAATGTGGGATATATTCTACGATGGAGCATCCAATCGACATGTATCCAACTTTACAAGAAGAATATATGGAACAAGCCAATGCCATGGGTGGATTTCCAGGACAAACGAGCCAATGGTATGATCCGTTCTCTAGCACTTACAATGCTGGATGGGAAGATCAACATAATTTCAGTTACTTGAATCATCAACCAATCACTCCAAATGTGATACCAAATCGGCCACAAAGTTTCAATCAACCTAAAGTTCAGCAACCATTTCAAATGCAACCACCACCAATGCCACATCCAGCACCGCAACCAGCTTCGCAAAACTCAGGTATGTCTCTCGAAGATATTGTTAATGCACTTGCCACTAACACAATGCAATTCCAGCAGGAAACTGGGCAAGTATCCAAAACCTGGCAAATCAAATGGGACAATTGGCTACTAGCATGAGCAAATTCGAGGGCCAATGCTCAGAAAAATTATCTTCTCAAACGGTGATCAATCCAAGCGAGACTACTAGTGCGATAACTTCGCGAAGTGGAGAGCAATTAGAGTCTTGCCAAGAAAATCACAAACTGATGAAGGAGATGACACCACTTCCACCATGAACAAAACACTGACTTCTCAGGTAAATCCTATAACTCTCATTCCTTCATATGTTTCTTCTCCACTTTTTCCTAGTAGATTTGCAAAATCGAAGGAGGAACAAGAACAAGAAATCCTGGAAACTTCTCACAAAATCGAGGTAAATATACCACTTATGGATGCTATCGAGCAAGTACCTTGTTGTACAAAATTTCTCAAGGAGTTATGCACCAACAAGAGAAAGTTGAAGGGAAATGAGAAAGTAAATGTGGGGGAAAATGTTTCAACTGTATTGCAAAGAAAAATTCCTCCAAAATGCAAAGATCCAGGTATGGTCACCATTCCATGCACCATTGGTAAAACCAAGTTTGAAAGAGCTATGTTAGATTTAGGAGCATCTATTAATGTCATGCCATATTCTATTTATTCTTCTTTAAATCTTGGACCTTTTGTGAAAACTGGTATTAGCATTCAACTTGCTGATCATTTTAATGCATATCCCAAAAGAGTTGTGGAAGATGTGCTTGTGCAGGTGAATCAATTGGTTTTCCCAGCAGACTTCTATGTCCTTAAAATAGAGGATGAGACATCTCCTAATCCAACTCCAATTCTTTTAGGGGGACCATCATTGAAAAATGCTAGAACCAAGATTGATGTTCATGATGGCACTTTCACCATGGAGTTTGATGGCAAAGTGATCCGTTTCAATATTTTCGAGGCAATGAGGTACCTTAGTGACTTGCATTCTGTTTTTGCAGTTAACATTATTGATTCTTTGCCACAACAATGTTTTGAGTTAACTCGTAAGGATGGATTGGAAATGGCTATTAGTGAGAACATAGCGACAGAAAATTCCAAAGAACCAAGAAGGTTGATACAAGTGTCCAGAGAAATGGAGGAAGCCATGGCATGCTTAGATGAGACTATAGCTATAATCACAAACAGGTATGATGTTCGTACATTGAATTGCCTTTATCTAATGAGAAACTTCTTCCTTCTGTGATGAAAGCCAATACCTTGGAGCTTAAGCTACTTCCAGATTATTTGAGGCATGTGTTTTTGGGTGAGAATGATTCTTTGTCAGTTATAATAGAAATCGGCCTTGCACCATTACAAGAAGAGAAACTCATCCAAGTACTCAGAGATCACAAAATAAATATTGGGTGGACGATTGCTAACATCCAATGCCCAGCCATATGCATGCAACAATTCTTGTTGGAAAAAGGATCCAAGCCCACTAGAGAAGCACAGCGGAGATTGGACCCTCCCATGATGGAACCAACGTCGGCTGAGGACGTTAAACCAAGCGCTTATTGGGAGGCAACCCAATGTTTTTGAAAAATAAATAAAAGAAAAGAAAAATAAAATAAGGTAATAATGATCGATTTTTGTGTCTCGAGGAGATTCCTTTCATAGGCCATCAAATTGATCAGGTTTTATCTCTCTTTGCCATCTTTCTTATTTGTTTTTATATTTCTTTTACTTGTTTTTGACTTTTGTTTGCTATTGTGTTGTTATCTCTTTTATGTGTCTTTAGTTTCGTTTCTGCTCTTTTCTTTTCCCTCCTTTTGTTTAATTTGATTATTCTGTACTTTGAGCTCATTTGTGCAACAGATTGAGGAAACACCGAAACAAGAATTGAAGCCATTGTTCGAAGGTTTGAAACGTGCATATATGGGAGAAGAACAAACTCAATCGCATTATCGGTAATATCTCTCCATTTCTTCTCTTCAATGGATGCTGATATCTTTCTATCGAACCTTCGTAAATATTTCCCTTCACTTCCTCAAAATGCTGTGTTTAAAAGTTATAAAGTACGGATGACTAGACTTTGGGCGTTGATGCTCCTAAATGTGCCTGCTGATATCCGATGGCTTATCGAAGCCAAGGTGAGATTGTCCGGTGAGCCGGACATTAATCTCGCAAAATACATACCTGGTCTAGGAAAGAGCTACTACGCCAAGAGGTGAAGAGCGAAGAGGTTACAAGTATGTTATAAATGTGCTAGATGGAATTGTAACCAGACTTGTCGTTCATTAGGTTTTGTGTCTAGGAACAGAGAAGATAAACTTTCGTTTATTAAGAATGGTTTGAGTAATGATCGCTGGATAATGTTTTATTAACTCTGGAGTCACATTCTTGCGGACTTGTTCAGCGTGAATTGCTTAATCTATGGACACAATTTCGTGATGAATTGCAGTGTTATAGTCTAGGGAATCTGACTAAAAACGACCCTGTTTGCCAGTTTATAAGAAAACTGGATGGGAAGCAAATCCCGACTCATAGAAGGCGTTTCAGCCGTTACTGGACGTAAAACCAGAGGAAGATGTGAGCCACAATCACAACTACTTGTATATTTGAATGTGTGTTGTTGTTGTAGAATTATTTTTTCTTGTTTCGATTGATCTGATTATCAATGTTGTTTTTGTGTTGTTGTTGTTTGTTGATTTTATTTCTTTTAATTTCAAGTTTTCTTTTTGACAAACCATATGACTACCCTATGGCATAGGTACACGTGGGAGACAAGTGTGGAGGTTTTGTCAACCTCCGCCGAAAGTATACCTCCATTTTTAATGCTTCACGTGGGAGACAAGTGTGGAGGTTTTGTCAACCTCCGCTGAAAGTATATCTCCATTTTTCATGTTTCATGTGGGAGACAAGTGTGTATGCTTTGTCAAACCTCACCGAAAGCATATCTAATTTTTTTCAAATCTTGGGGCGATAAATCTGCGTCGAGCAGCCCCCACCGAAATTATGTCCCCATGTGTCAAATTTGAGAGTTTTACGTGTGTATATATCCATTCTCCATATTTTCAAATGTCATTATTATAACCTATCTTGCACTTGAAAAGCATATTACCTAACGTGTATCATTGTCTTACACAAGGTTAGAGCACTTGTAGAATGGAGAAAACACCAATTTGGCTATTCCAAAATATATGCGTATTTTGTGGATCACAATTTGGTAAAGATGGAGAGTTTACAACAGCAGCTCTTGATCTTGGTAGGACATTAGCTGCGAGGGGTATTCATTTGATTTATGGAGGGGGCAGTCTTGGGTTAATGGTGTGTATGTCGACAGCTGCATCCCTGGGAGGGAGCAAAGTTCTCGACATTGTCCCTAAACCATTAGCTGTACGAGATATCGTAGGCAACACCATAGGGGAAGAGTTACAAGTTTCTAGTATGCATGAGCGTATTGCACATATGGTCATTAAATCTGATGCATTTATAGCTTTGCCCGGTGGTTATGGTACATTAGAGGAGATATTTCGAATCACCTCTTGGGCACAGCTAAACATCCATCGGAAACCCATTGGTTTGTTAAATGTCAATAATTTTTTTTGATGGTTTGTTGTCTTTTCTTGATCAAGCTGTAGAAAAAAACTTCATCTCACAGTCGGCAAGGCAAATCCTGGTTATAGCTTCAACTGCAGGGGAGTTAATTGACAAATTATAAGCATTCGTCTATTCGCCTAATCCAACAATAGCTCGGATAGATTGGTTTGGAGAAGGCAATAAAAGGCGTAGATTGGATTTAACGCTCCATCTGTAATCTCCATCTATTGGTTTGCTTCGTTTTTGTTTACTTTCTTTTTAGTGTGTTTATTTGAGGATTTTCATGTCATTTCTTTTGAGTTTTTTCAGGTTATTTCTTTCACCCCAGGTAATGTTTTCTAATCATGGCTTTTAGAGTGGTGGCTTAAAAAGTTCAATTCCTCTTGAAACGCATTTTGGATCTCTTCAATCTATAATGGCTGAATAAAGAGGCTAACTTCTAAACTTTTTAGATCCATTCTAACTGACTTGTTTTTGTTTGCTGGCTGGTTGGACTTTGTTATTTTATGAGTAAGTTTAGTTTTGTGTAATTTAGAGTTGCTTTGTGTTTTTGTCTTTATCAGTTTCGATTCGAAAAAAAAAAACATTGTGGAAAAACCTGAGAATGGCAGAATATGGGGTTTCCTTTTAACTCTTGAAACGCATTCTCTCTGAATAAATCTGTAGTTTGTTTATTTTATGTTGTTTGAAGTGTCTTGTTTCTTGTTTTGTTCTTCATAATAAAGGTATATAGGCTGGAAACCTTACGTCTGCGGGCTACTGGTCCTAAGGATTGTTGAAATATACAATCTTGACTCAGGTGTAACAACGCCACGTACCTCTTTTCTCGCATTTTGTGGGTCAATGATAAGATAATGATTGAATTAAGAATAACTCTTGGAAAATGATAAATGATGCATGGATCTGTGTGCTTGAAATGTTTATTGGTTTTCGCTTGCTTTTGATTCCTTGCGCAACATTGAGCACTGAGCTATTATCACTGAGTTATTTGTTCACTTAGAGAAAGTTTATGTAATTTAACTGTTTCTTCAGATTTCAATGAATTCTAGAACTTGTTTGATGGTCACTCAAGGCGAAATCCTAGGCTGTGCAACATTGGGGAAATGATTTAGGCTATCTTTGGACCGTTTGAGCCTTAATAGCCAACCTTGACAGAAATTGATCCCTAGTTACCCCTTTGAGCCTCTGTAAGCCTTTTTCTTTGTTAACTCACTAAAAGATTTCCTAACCTAAAATGAATTTGTTCCAAACAATTTATCCCTTACCTATGAGCATGTAGATCATTCACAATTAAATTCTGAGCTATGTTCTGGTTTTGGGAAGTTAGAGGAGGTTGGGATGTGTTATGAGCAATGCAAGTGAGTTCTATTATGTTTGTAAAAAAAAAAAAAGAAAAAAAGCCAATCTGTACTTATCGTCCACGTACTTGCACATTGAGGACAATGTGTTGTTTAAGTGTGGGGGAGGGGAAGTGTAATAAAAAAAAAAAAGAAAAAAAAAGAACAAAAGAAGAAGAATAAGAGATCTATACCCTTAAGTGGTCTTAAAAAGAATGAAACAACAACGTGTGGGGGTGTAGTTTTCTTTTGTTTTCTGCAAAAAAAAAAAAAAGAAAGAAAAAAAATTGAGTGTTCTAAATAAGTTTGGGGGAGTAACCTGGTGAATTAAAATAAAGTTGTGTTATAGGGTTGAGCTCTACATAATCTTGAATGATTTATGTGTTTGTGGGTGATTTGCGCCAAATTATTATCCTTGATCATACCTTCACCCAAGCCAAACGTTACAGCTTAATTTTTTTTTTGTAAAGGGGTGGGGCGCCCCTTACTTGATCCTGAGTGTCGTGCTGTCTATAATTAGTGGAGAGTGACTTGAAAAGCAAGCCTATATGGAGTCATTTATACGCACATCTTCACTATTAAATATGATTCATTTTTATGCATAAACTCATCCGGGTTACAAATGAATAGGTGAGAATGGCTCTACACACACACACTGGAGGAATTGAAGTAGAGCGAAACTAATCTTTGTAATGAGAATCTTGATCAAGTGCATTATTTTGAAGTTTTCCTTGGGTTATAATTAAGTACAATCATTGAGGCCTATTTGCAAGTTTAAGCATTTGTGTGTTTTAATTTTTCTTTGAATCTGTTTCGATTTAGTTTTGTTTCATATCGTCGTAGTTGCTCGAGGACTAGCAAAGTTTAAGTGTGGGGGAATTTGATAGGTATCTATTTATGTATCATTTTCATATCAATTCATCTATGTTTCTTTGCTATAATCCTTGGTATTTTTATGTTTTTATGCCGTTTTGATGTTTGTGGGAGTTTTGGAGCAACTTACACCAAAGTGAAGTAAAACCCTTCATTTTCACCTCTGCTAGTCAACCATCTTCTCAGATTTAATTGTATTGATATACAATGAATCGGATAACATGTTATATACCGTTAGAAAGCTCTCGAAGTCTATTTTCTAGAGAAATTTACGGTTCGTAAATCCATTGATTGTACCGAAAGTTATAATCAGAACAGTGTGAGAAGTGTAAAAATGTAATTCCACAAATAACTGTAGTATGTATAATACGGGACACTGTAGCAGGTTACTGTAGCAGAGTATAAACTCATTTTAGGGTTTTATTTGAAGAACTTGAAGAGGGGAGAACGTGGTAGAGGCTGCAGCTCTGGATTTCTTTCATTTCTTGGAGTTCTTGAAGGAGAAAGAAAGCTTGGAAAGAGGAAGAACAACAATCCTAAGAGATTTTCATCAAATTTGCTAAGTTTTTCCTTTTCCTTTCATTTTCTGGAATGTCTCCATGTTGTATTATATTTACCACATTTTTGAACATGTGTAACTGAATCTGAATTGGTTGAGGGTGATTTCAAAGCCCTTGATATGGTTTTTGTGAGTTTATTGTGTAAGAAATTGTTATCCAATTCTCTAATTGAAGTTGCTTGTATTTTCCCATATCTAATGCGTATGATTGCTTACTGATTGTATTTGGAATGGCCAACTAAATATAATCTGTTGTTGTCTATTGCTAGATTAGAAATCTTGATCCGTAATTGTCATGAATTTCCAATCATTAGTAGCAAAATTGTGATCAGAGATTGCAATTGGAAAATACAACCTAGGTTAAATAATCCGAACTTGTGTGATTAGTGCTTAGATCAACCTATCTTTCTCATCGTAATGCTTCTATTGAATTAAACTTAGAGAGCTTGTTCTAGGTTGTTTAATGGATAGAGATTAAATAAGAGCTTGTTTTATTTAACAACAAAGTAAGGAAAGATTGGGGTAATAGAGCTTGTTATTATCTACGGTTGATAACTTCAATGCTGTAATTAGATGACAATTCTACAATTATTTCGCAAATCCATATCTTGTGGTAGAGAAGGATCCCTTAACCAGCTTTCTCCCATTGATTTTTCACGTCAAATTAAACTTTCTGGTTTTGTTTTATTCTTTTATTTTGCATTAATATTTCCATCTAGTTAATCAATTTTGAAAAAAAACAACCCCAAAACCCCCTTTTATTCTGTTTTCGCTTTCGAATATAAATTTAATTAACTCAATCCTCTTGGGAACGATATTTGATAGGTGTCTATTATGTATTACTTTTATATCAATTCGTCCATGTTTCTTTGCTATATTCCTTGGTATTTTTATGGTTTTGTGTGGTTTTGATGTTTGTAGGAGTTTTGGAGCAACTTGCACAAAAATGGAGTAAAACCCTTCATTTTCACCTCTGCTAGTGACACAGGAGTGTTGCAATCCATGGGATTCATGGTAGATCATCAAGGGGTGCAAATTATTACAATGGTCAAGAGTGCACATGAACCAAAATGAGGGGTAATTTCGTAAAAGAACTGGTATTGCTGTGCAAAGAATTAAATGTCAAGATTTGTGGCTGTAAGAGATCTTGAAGTCAGCTTTCTAACACATTTGTCAATGTGTCATTTGGACTTGTCTGCAGGAATCTATGACTATCTCTTCACAGCTGGTTCATATTTAATGGTGCATTAAAGTCTACTCTAGAATTTGAATTTGATTGCTTAGTTGGTTGGAATTTGAATTTCTAGCTTAGTTAGTTGTGCCTTTATTACCTAATGAGTTTACTTCTGAGTCTTAGTTAATAAATGAGTTGTCAATGTAGTAGTTGAGCTGTAATTGTTGAAATCATTTAATTAGTGTCTTTTACCTATGCTTGGAGGGTTGTTTCAAGTTATTTAAGTTCTAAAGTTGTGTATTCAAGGCAGTGAAGTTTTGAATTCGAATTTGAGTGAAAATTCAGTGTTTATACTGATTTCTCCATAACTCTGTATCTCTTGGTGGATTTCATAGAGTGGTGAGTTAGTTTAAGCCCTGTATCCTTGGTTTACATCCTTGTGTGGTGAATTATCTGTATCCCATTGGTGTTTACTTTGGTGGTGAGCTTGTTATCCCTTTCAAATAGTATTTGTTAGGTTCCATTTTATTTGTTCCAGCCATTGGTTGAGTTGATAATCAACTTGAAGATCCTATCCTCATCTATTATAATCCAGCAGCCCGGTATCAGATTGGTATCAAAGCCATATCTCGAAAATCTGGTATCAAATTGGTATCAAAGCCATATCTCGAAGATCCGGTATCATATTGGTATCAGAGCTTTTGGTTCAATGGCTGGTCGTACTCACAAGGCTGCTTCTACTACCCAATTGCCTACTTCCCAAAGAGATGAACGAGATTTGATCATTGAAGATCTCAGGCGGCAACTCCAGCAAGTCCAGCAACGTTTGATTATTGAAGATCTTATGTGGCAGCTCCAACAACTCCAGCAACATTTAGTAATTCTGGAAAATAAAGAATTCGTAGGTGGAATGCATGGTGAAGTAGAAGATCAAAGTCCTTTGGGCAATTATGATGATAATGATGTTGCTAATAAAGATGAATCGATGGAGAATGATGAAGTAGACCATGAATTCTTTGAGGATCATGGAAAACCACCAATATTTGATGACTTTTACGAAAGTGATGAAGAGATCGAGACAGATGCCTTGATCAATTTCGGTAGTCCAGACTTTGTTGATGAAGGGGAAGTCACTTATGCTGATAAAGGTGATTCTCTCTTTATTATTCAAAGGAGTTTGAGTGTTGCGAAAAAACGAGAAGATGATCGGCTTCCCAAAAATATCTTCCATAGCAGATGTTCTTCTCATGGCAAGGTGTGCAACTTTATTACTGATGGTGGCAGCTTTAACAATGTGGTGTCTACGGAGATGATGGATAAACTTGGCCTTCAAATAGAGAAGCATCCTCAACCTTACAAGATTTCATGGCTTCGTAGATAACGAGATCAAGGTAAACAAACGCTGCCTTGTTTCATTTTTTATTGTGAAAAAGTACAAAGACAAAATATGGTGTGATGTTGTTCCTATGGATGCTTGTCATTTACTTCTTGGTAGACCATGGCAGTATGATAGGAAAATAATGCATAATAGCTATGGGAATACTTATACATTCTTTAAAGATGGGGTCAAAGTTATTTTGGGTCCTTCGAAGTTAGAAGGTGTTCCTAAACCTACTAAAGGGGAGGGAAATGCTTTGCTTACCCAAACAGCATGTAGAAGAGAGTTGGGGAAGGGAAGTGAAATTTATGTGTTCTTGTTGTTAGAAGAAAATGAAGTTAGTAATGAACCACCTCCAGAGATGAAATATCTTCTTGAAGAATACCATGATATTATACCAAATGATATACCACCAGGCCTTCCTCCAATGAGAGACATACAACATTGTATTGATCTTGTTCCAGGTGCTGTTATTAGCCAAGAACGCAGACCAATTGCTTTCTTTAGTGAAAAATTGAATGCATCTCGCAAAAGGTACTCAACTTATGACAAAGAGTTGTATGCTATTTGTCGAGCTTTGAAGCATTGGAGTCAGTATCTCTTGCTAAAACCATTCGTTCTATATTCTGACCATGAAGCTTTGAAGTTCATCAGCAGCCAACAGAAGCTTAATGTTCGACATGCTAGATGGGTCGAGTTTCTTCAAGCTTTCAACTTTACCATCAAGCATAAATCTGGAGTTCAAAATGTGGTGGATTATGCCTTAAGCCGAAGACATTCTTTGCTGACCTCTATGCAAGTGAATGTTGTTGGGTTTGAGGTTTTAAAAGAGCTTTACAAGGATGATCCAAATTTCGGCAAAATATGGAGTAACTGTAATGAGTTTTCATCTAACCAATTTGTTTTGCAGGATGGTTATCTACTCAAGTCAAACCAATTGTGTATTCCTCAATGTTCCTTGAGAGAATTAATCATTAATGAAGCACATGGCAGTGGCATTAGCGGTCATTTTGGGAGAGACAAAACTATTGCTATTGTAAAGGAAAACTTCTATTGGCCGAAGATGGAAAGGGATGTGATGAAGCACGTGAAGAGGTGTACAATTTGTCATGTGTCAAAAAGTCATGGGCAGAACACTGGTTTGTACACTCCATTACCTGTTCCTAATGATC
>SNVD02007774.1:0-30491 GCA_013180625.2 Boswellia sacra
AGAAGCCCAAAACAATTCGTAATATACTAGGCCAAATTTAAAGAAATTTTGTTTTTAACCAAAAAAATTAATGTTAATTCCCCTTCCAAAAACCGTTTCATAACTGACATTTAATGAAAAAATTCAAAATTTGATTCCCATTAGAATAAGCAATTCTAATAGAATTAGGATTCCCGCCACTGAAACTTCTCTCCTTCAATTCAATAACGCTGACATGGCATTTTTGACACATGGACACACAAGAAAATCAAATTTCGGATAAGCACAAAGAGCATCGTATGTCATGGAAAACGTAACAGAAAACAGTTAACAATAATATAACAACAATATCTGAGTATCATATGAATCATTCTAAGAAAGCATATATCAGAGCTGTTTATTTACTTTTATTTTATTTTATCACTTAATCCAATTGAGTGATCAACTTGAGCATGCTTCTTACACACATGAAAGTTAGTCTCAATGTGAATTTTCTAAATAAATACAGTAGCTTTCACACAACATAGAGGTAGCCCTTTTCATTTGAGTGGGTGACCACAACATATTTCTTAGGTACCTTGAGGTTACTCTCAATGATGGCTTTCACACATCATATATTGGTAGCCCTCTCTGTATTTTTCATTTTAAATCAGTATCTTATCATTCACTCAAATTTTATATCACAGCTCTCACATACTTAATTAGAAGAAAACTTATGATATTGCAAATACAAATAACATAACAGTAAGCAGTGTTTATTCAGAAAACTGACATACACCTAAGGCTTTTCTTAGATTTTCAAATCTTGTTGTAACCAATGCCTTAGTGAACAAGTCAGCTAATTGTCTGATGCGTCCGAAACTAGCAAGTATACTAGTCGAACAAGTAATAAAGTGATAAGTAGATATCGTTCCCCACGAGGATTGAATTGTCTTAATATGAATTTGTTTTCTCACTCGCGCAAATCCAAAACAACAACAGAATAGAATCGGGGGGTGTTTTGTTGAATGATTAACTAAATGAAATAAGAATGCAAATTAAGAATAACAAAACAGAAGTTAATTTGAATGAAAGATCAATGAGAGACACTTGGTTAAGGGTTCTTTCTCTGCCACAAGATATGAATTTGTGAATTAACATAGAATTGTAATCCACTTACAGCATTGAAGTTATCAACCGTAGATAACAACAAGCTCTGTTATCCCAATCTTTCCTTACTTTGTTGTTAAATTAAACAAGCTCTTTATTTAATCTCTATCCATTAAACAACCTAGAACAAGCTCTCTAAGTTTAATTCAATGTAAGCATTACGATGAGAAAGATAGGTTGATCTAAGTAATAATCACACAAGTTCAGATTATTTAACCTAGGTTGTATTTTCCAATTGCAATCTCTGATCATAATTTTGCTACTAATGATTGAAAATTCATGACAATTACGGATCAAGATTTCTAATCTAGCAATAGACAACAATAGATTATATTCAGTTGGTCATTCCAAATACAATCAGTAAGCAATCATAAGCATTAGATATGGGAAAATACAAGCAACTTCAATTAGAGAATTGGATAACAATGTCTTACACAATCAACTCACAAAATCCATATCAAGGGCTTTGAAATCACCCTCAACCAATTCAGATTTAGTTACACATATTCAATCAGAATAACAAATACAATACAGATAAATTCCAGAATTAAAAAGGAAAGAAAGAACTTAGCAAATTCTTTGAAAATCTTCTTTGTAGATGAATCTTCTTGGAATTGTAGTTCCTCCTCTTTCAAAATCATCTTTCTCCTTCAATAACTCCAAGGGATGAGAGAAATCCAGAAATGCAGCCTCCTCCCACGTTTTCCCTTCTTCAAGTTATGAAAATAAAACCCTAAAATTTGTTTAAATACTCTGCTACAGTAACCTGCTACAGTGTCCCGTATTATACATGCTACAGTGATTTGTGGAATTACATTTCTATGCTTCTCACACTGTTTTGATTACAACTTTTGGTACACTGAATGGATTTATAAACTGTAAATTTCTCCAGAAAATATACTTCAAGAGCTTTCCAACGGTATATAATATGTCATCGGGTTTATTGTATATCAATACAATAAATCCGAGAAGATAGTTGACTAGCAGAGGTGAAAATGAAGGGTTTTACTCCATTTTTGTGCAAGTTGCTCCAAAACTCCTACAAACATCAAAACCACACAAAAACATAAAAATACCAAGGAATATAGCAAAGAAACATGGACGAATTGATATGAAAATGATATATAAATAGACACTTATCATTGTCTATCAGTGGATATGTGTTCAATGTGTATCACCTTAGACTCTACTAGTTCCCTTATAAAATGGTATCTTATGTCAATATGTTTTGTTCTAGAGTGCTGAACGGGATTTTTTAAAATATTTATAGCACTAGTATTATCACAAAACACAGTTATGGGCTTTTGTTCTATACCATAGTCACTCAATATTTGCTTAATCCACAGTTGTGTGCAACAACTCCCTACTGCTATGTATTCGGCTTCAGTAGTAGACAAAGAAATAGAATTCTATTTTTTGCTGTGCCATGAAACCAAGTTAGCACCAAGATAAAAACATCCTCCTGAGGTACTTTTTCTGTCATATGCATTTCCTGCTCAGTCAGCATCACTAAACCCTGCAAGATAATCATTTGTATCTTTAGAAAACCATATTCCATAATCATGTGTTCCATGAACATACTTGATGATTCTCTTAGCTGCTGCCAGATGTGATTCCTTTGGATTTACTTGAAATCTTGCACAAAGTCCTACACTAAAACACAAGTCTGGTCTGCTTGCTGTTAGGTATAGCAGGCAGCCAATAATGCTTCTGTGCAAACTTGCATCAACATCTTTTCCTGCATTATCTTTTGAAAGTTTAAGGTTAGTACTGATAGGAGTTTTCATTGGTTTTGATTTCTCAAGCCCAAATTTCTTTACAAGATTTTTTGCATATTTTGATTGAGATATGAATATCCCATCATTCATTTGCTTAACCTGCAATCCAAGAAAGAAATTTAATTCTCTTACCATGCTTATCTCAAACTCTTCCTACATCAACTTAACAAACTCATTAGTTTTGCTTTTGTTAGTTGATCCGAATACAATGTCATCCACATATATTTGACCAACAATAAAATAGTTAGATGCATGTTTGATAAATAAAGTCTTATCATTGCTGCCTCTTTTATAACCTCTGTTGATCAAAAAGTTTGTCAACCTTTCTTACCAAGCTCTAGGAGCTTGTTTCAAACCATACAAAGCTTTATGCTGTACACAAAATTAGGATGTTTAGGATCTTCAAAACCTTTAGGCTATTCAACAAAAACTTCTTCATTGAGATAGCCATTTAAAAATGCTGTTTTAACATCCATTTGGTACAATTTAAAACCAAGCAAACAAGCAATTGCAAGTAGTAATCTGATTGACTCAAGTCTAGCTGCCAGTGCAAAGGTTTCATCAAAGTCTATGCCTTCTACTTGTGTGTAACCTTCTGCAACTAGCTTAGCCTTATTTCTTACTACTTGTCCACTTTCATCAGTTTTATTTTTGAATATCCATTTAGTTCCAATGACATTTGCATTTTCTGGCCTAGAACTAATTCCCATACTTCATTTCTTTTAAACTGATTAAGTTAATCTTGCATAGCTTGAATCCACACATCTTCTTTTAAGGCTTCTTTCACATTTTTTGATTCAACTAAAGAAACATAATATGCAAATCTTACCTGATTTCTTCTTTTAAGGCTTCTTTCACATTTTTTGATTCAACTAAAGAAACATAACATGCAAATCTTACCTGATTTCTTACCTTGCTCCGAGTCTTCATCATGCATTTTGGTGTTCCAATGATAGAACTTGTTGGATATGCCTTCTGAATCCATGTGGGTGGATCTTTCTTTTCATCTTCATTCTTGATTAAATTTTTGTTCAAATCTGAGTTGTCAGATGTTATTGTTACATCGGGTGTAACAGCCGCTGTTTCATCTTTCATAACAGAATCTTCTTTATTGTTGCTGTCAAAATCTGATTTATCTTTATCTTCTGTGAAGCTGGTTATGTTTTTCTCTTGTGAGTACTTTGCATAATCTTCTAGATCATGAAATACTATGTTTACAGATTCCATGGCTGCCTCAGTTCTCAGATTGTAAACTCGAAATGCTTTGCTGTTTTGTGCATATCCCACAAAGACTCCTTCATCACTCCTTGGATCCAATTTTTCTAAATGCTATCTGTCATTTAAGATGTAACACCTGCATCCAAAAACATGAAAATATTTCAAATTCGATTTTCTACCTTCCAAAATTTCATAAGGTGTCTGGTTAGTACCAGGTCTAAGAAGAACTCTATTTGAAATATAACAAGCAGTGCTTATTACTTCAGCCCATAGCCTCTTGGTCAACTTTTTGCTATTGAGTATCACTCTAGCCATCTCTTGAAGAGTTCTATTCTTCCTTTCCACAATGCCATTCTATTCAGGGTTTTGGGAGCTGAAAATTCATGATCAATTCCATGATATTTGCAAAAGTCAGCATAGCTAACATTTTCGAACTCTTTGCCATGATCACTTCTTATTCTCACAATCCTCCCAATGTTTCTATTTTGCTCATTTTCAAGCTTAAGACAAAGATTCCTGAAAGCCTTAAAAGTGTCAGATTTTTCTTTAATGAAATCAACCCAAGTATATCTACCAAAATCATCCAAACCAACAAATATGTATCTCTTACCTGTAATGCTTTCAATTTGCATATGACCCATAAGATCCATGTGAAGCAAATCAAGTATTTTGGATGTGCTAAAATGTGGATTTGATTTGTGTGAACTTCTAATTTGTTTTCCCATTTGACATGGTCCACAAATTTCATTGACTTTGTCATCAAGTTTAGGAACTCCTTTTATAGCACCTAACTTAGTTAATTTAACTAAGTCTTTGTAATTTAAGTGTCCTAATTTTTGATGCCACAATTCTAAATATGAAATTCTAGCTTGAAATCCAATCTATACCAAATAACAATTATCCGAAGATCTATTACCATCTAGAATGCATTTACCAAAATTATCTAAGACCATGCATTTGTTTTGTGTGAAATTAACAATATACTTGTCATCACAAATCTGACTAATACTAATAAGATTAGCTTTCAAACCTTCAACCAGCAAGACATTTTGAAAATTGGGTAGGCCTTTGACATTCAAAGTGCCTTTACCAATGATCTTACTCTTTGCTCCATCTCCATAGGTGACATTACCATCTCTGCATGATTTAAAATCTGTTAAAAACTGTTTATTTTCAGTCATGTGTCTAGAACAACCACTGTCAAAATACCACAAACCGTTAGAAGTGTGTTCAAGAGTAGTAAGGGCAAGATGGCATACTGTCTTGTCTTTCTTAATCCACTACAGTTGTGATTTTGGTAACAGTTTGAATTGTTTTGATCTTTTATGCAAAAGATTCAACAATTTAAAGCATCTAGGTCTAATATGTCCCTTTTTACCACAAAAATAACAAATTGGAATGAATTTCCTTACCATTTTAGGACTGGATCTGAAAGAACTCAGAGGAGAAACAAATGTCTCATTGCTCTTGGAATTAGGACTTGACTTTAAAGAGTTAAGTTTAGAATTCTTACCTAATGTTGAAGCTTTAACAAAAATAGTTGTTGATGAAGATGCAACATTACATTATGTATACCCCAATCTATGTTTGTTGGAGTTGTCTCTTCCGAGGCTTAAGACCTGATCAAGTTTGGCTGCCCCAATTTTGAGTTGATCAATACACCTTTTGCTTTCAACTAGTTCTGTTGTAATTTTATCAATATGTGCTGTTTTGTCTGTCAAAATAGTCTCTAGTTCTGTGATATGGTTTTCGGCATATGATTTTTCATATTCCAGCACCTCAATTGTTTCTTTTAAGGTTTTCATTTCTTCTTTCTGACTCAGCCATTCACCATAGAGTGCATTATATGTTTCTTGCAACTCTTCATAGTATTTTGGTCCATCTTTTTCATCAGAATGATCAACACTGGTTCTATAATTTTTTGTTATGTCACACATAACAACTTTCCCTCTATCAGCAGCAGATACAGTAACTACAACAAAATTGCTCATGCAATCTTGATCTTCTGAATCCGATTCTTATTCATCACTCCAGGTTGCTATCAGGCTTTTGTTCTTCTTCTTAAGATTAGCACATTTAGACTAAATATGCCCATAACCAAAACATTCATAACCCTGAATCTGCCCTTTCTTTTCAGGTTATTTTGGCTTCTTCTTATCATTCTCCTTGTTGAACTTTCTGAATTTTTCATCACTTGAGTTTGATGGTTTTCCTTGATTCGTTTTCCTGAAATTTCTTTTCATCAACTTCACATAGTTTCTTGTTAGAAAAGCAATTTGTTTAGAATCAGTTTCATCAAGCTCATCATTCCTTTCATCATTAGATTTTTCAGTTTTCACATTGAATGCAATGCTTTTTCCTTTTTGCTTCCTAGTACTTTGATTAATTTCAAAATTTGAGAGAATGCCAATCAGTTCATCAACCCTCATCTCATCAGTGTTTTTAACTTTCTCAGTGGCTAAAATTTCAGGTTGAAATTTATCTGGAATAGACCTAATTATTTTACTAACAATTTCTGCATCAGTGAAAGCTTTTCTAAGCATGTATGCAGAATTTATGATGTGACATATCTTAGAGTAAAACTCAGAAATTGATTCATCCTCATGCATCATTAAATTTTCAAATTGAGAATTAAGTCTCATCAATTTAGATCTTTTAACTGATGCTGTACCTTCATGTTTTACCTCAAGTATGTCCCATGCTTCTTTGGCCACTTTGCACCTAGAAATCTATCCAAAATTGTTTAGGTCTACTGCAGCAAAAATTGCATTGAGAGCCTTTGAATTCCAGCTAGAACAGCGGTATTCTTCATCAATCCATTCATCCTCAGGTTTGGATTCGGAATCACCAAAAGCATTCACCTTTGTTGACGGTGTTCATCCTTTAAGAACACTAGTCCATGCCCTGTCATCAAGAGATTTGATATACATCATCATCCTTACCTTCCAATATGAATAATTACCATCATCAAGAATAGGTGGTTGTGTTTCGGATCCTCCATTACGAATAAACTCCATTCCTCCAGATCACTATGATCATTTTCTTCACTTGTCTATTAGTGAACCTGCTCTGATACCAATTGTAAGATCTGAAAGTATGCAGTTATAAAATATATAACAGTAATCTGTAATATAAATTGGCACAGGAGGATTTTTACGTGGTTTGGTTATAAAACCTACATCCACGGATAGTTGTAGAGCTGCAATTCACTAAGTTCTTATTTGTACAATCTTTAGGACCTTTTACGGTGCTGACTCACTCTCACACACTGATCTAATCTTTGTAAAACAAAATCCTGCCAAGATCTTAAACTCTAGTGACACTGCCCACTCTCTGTCGTAGATAACTTAACAATACACTGCTAAGTTATACATAACAAACGACGTCTGACGTTGAATTACATAAACACTTAACCCGCAAGTTATCCCAAGTGTCTACTAACTCTCACAAACTTAATCAACAACTCATGTACGATTTCTACCTCTCATATATGAATCAAAGACTCAAAGAATCAAATCAATAAAGACATTCCTATTTGCGTTTGAAGCTCTTCTCTTTAATTGATGGAATGCCGAGACATGGACTCTCACAAATCAACCAACTAATCAGCCAACTTGCCGACTAATCAATTAACCAGTTATGAAAATATAACATGGTATATATAGTGAGAGGCCTGGATGAAATCTCCTAGATATCCTGTAAATATCCAAATCAAAATCACATTAGGATTAGGAGAAATAAAATAGGAAGGAATATAATTAAACTCTTAAAGGAATTAGGACAAATAAATATTCTTCTATTCTAATTAGGATACAAGATACTATATCCTAATCTAATAAGTTATTTATTATAAATCAAATACTTCCTAAAATATACTTTTAGAAACAGTAAAATAAGAAACAAAGTAATATTCTTGTTATATCACAAGTTGAACAAAATTCATCATGTGCATGGCACATGCATATGCAGTAGACGTTGACACCAACAAGAGACAATATCATTAACCTCTCCTAAATTTTAATTTAATATTATATAAAAAGTCTCTTTTAAATTTTTATCGGTGCCGTATCAAATATTTCAATTTTTATATCATTCAAGTTCAATAGACGGTTTCCGCTCGCTTTGAAAATAATAAAATAATTGAGAAGACCATCATACCCTTGTGTTTTCAACCCTTTCTTCCTTGTCTTCTCTGCAGCCCTAAATCACATTCTCTGAGCTGCTGCCTCCACCAAGGCCTTTCTTTTTTCCCCAAATCCCTCTCCTTCCTCCCCCACCCTCTCAAGCCGTGCTTGCCCCATCACTTCACCAAGCCTCTCAGTCTCTCATACTCAACCAAAACCCCAAAATCTCAATCTCTTGTGAGCTCCCTAACGCCATTATCTCTTACTTCGACCCTACCAGCGAGCTTTGGTAGAAATATAGAAGCTTAAAGAGCAATTTTTTATTTATTTGTATAATACACAAGACACACATTTATATACAATCTCAACACCTCTCTATTGATCTGTCACTATAGCTATAATACATTTAACAACCTCTCTGTTGACTTGTCACTCTCACTAACAACTTATAACAGATTCTCAACTCTAACACTCCCCCTCAAGTCGAACTGGGATATTTCTATTCATTTATTCAAGGAGACTTGAAGCTTGACATGTGGTGTAATTGTTCCAAATAGCTTTTTCTTGAAACAATGCCTAGCTTTTGTCTAAGTAACTCAAACAAACCCTTTCTAAAGGCTTTGTTAGGATATATGCAGTTTGAAACTCAGTGGACACATGCTTAACCTCTAGTTGTCGAGACACAAACTTTTCTCTAATAAAATGTACATCAACCTAAATGTGCTTTGTTCTCGCGTGGAACACTGGATTGGCAGCAAGAGATTCAGCTCCCTTGTTATCACACCAGATCACAGGAACTTCACTAAGTTTAATTCCAAGTTCACTCATCAGACTTTGCAGCCACAGAATTTCAGTAGCAACTTGAGCCAAAGCTCTATATTCTGACTTTATAGAGGACCTAGCTACTACTTTTTGCTTCTTAGCAGACCAATAAATCAAATTGTTCCCAAAGTATACATAGCAGACTGATGTTGATCTCCTATCATCAATTGAACTCGCCCAATCTGCATCACTAAATCAACCAATTTCATTATGTTCATAGGCTTGAATACAAGATAATAATCAACAGTTCCTTTCACATATTTCAGTAAACGTTTACAAGCTTGCCATTGAGCCTGTGTTGGTGACTAAAGAAACTGACTCAATTTGTTGACTACAAATGAAATATTAGGTCTAGACATAGCTAGATATTGCAAGCCTCCCACTACACTTCTAAATATAGTAGGTTGTTCAAAGAGATCACTATCATTGGATGACAGTTTCAAATTAGTGACCATAGGTGTTTGAGTGCAATTGGCTTCTAGGATATTACATTTCCTTAACGAGTCTTCTGATTATTTCTTTTGTGATAATAATAGAATATTATTCTGTCTGTACACTTTGAAACCAAGGAAATAATGAGCTTCACCCAGTGTTTTTAGTGAAAAATGTTTGTTTAAATCACTAATGACTTGTTGGACTTGAGCATGATCACTGCCTATCACCAGAATGTCATCAACATATAACAACAATAAAGTCATTTTATCTCTATCTTCATAAACAAACAAACTTGTATCAGCTCTGGAAATCTGAAAGCCCCATTGAAGTAGTGCACCTTTGAGCTCATCAAACCAAGCTCAAGGTGCCTGCTTCAGACCATAAAGGGATTTATGCAATTTGCAAATATAGCAAGGGTGATTAGAATCCACAAAGCCTTCAGGCTGATGCATAAATACAGCTTCTTGTAAATCACCATTCAAAAAAGCATTATTAATGTCAATATGTTGAATGGACCAGTTGAATGTGGCAGTAAGGGAAAAAACCAGACAAATAGTTGATGGTTTGATCATTGAACTAAAGGTCTCAAAGTAGTCAACTCCAGGTGCTCGCTGAAATCCTTTGGCCACTAGTCTAGCTTTATATCTCTATATAGTGCCATCTACATTGCATTTTATTCAAAAAATCCACTTGTTGTCAACAATATGGGAGGCTTCCTCTAGTTTGACCAATGTCCAGGTTTTGTTAGCCATTAATGCATTGTTTTATGATTCCATGGCTGCCTTCCAATGAGGACTAGAAATAGCATGAGCTACTGATGAAGGTTCAGTGTATGATAAGGTGTCGGTTGACTACACTTTTGGTTTAAAAATCCTTGCTTTAGCTCTAGTGAGCATATGATTAGTATTTAATATAGGAGCAACAACAGTGGGAGGAGGTGGTGAATTCGGAGAAGCAAATGAAGGAGGAGTAGAGGAGAAACCGGAAGTTGGTTCAGCAACTAGAGGTTCAGTGTAAGTAGGTGAATTTTGTTCAACTGGAGATGGTGGAACAGAATGTGATTTAACTAATGAAGGGGTGGTTGACTCTACAGAATTAGATAAATGAGTAGAAAAATTCAGGTAACCACCATTTAGAAGCATCACACACTATAGGTGAAATGAACGCTTCATTAGTCTGTAAAAAATTTCTAGTAACAAAAGGAAATTCAGTCTTATGAAAAGAGACACTTTTGGCAATATAAATCCTGCCTGATGCATGCAGACAAAGATAACCTTTATGTTTGTTGCTATAGCCTATAAACACACATTTAGAAGTGTGAAAAGAAAACTTGTGGTGATTGTAAGCTCTGAGATGTGGAAAAAATGCACACAAAAACTCTCAACATACTGAGATCAGGTATTCTGTTATAAAGTTTCTGAAATGGAGAAACCTAATTAAGTACTGGAGTTGGTAGCTGATTGAGCAAGAATGTTGCAGTGTGGAAGGCATGCCATCAAAAACTTGTAAATAGCTTTGTACCAATAAAGTGAGCCCGATTTCAACCACTATCCTATGCCTTCTTTCCACAGTTCCATTTTGTTGATGTGCACGAGGGCATGGATGTCTGAATATGACAACAAGCTCATTAAGCAAAGCATAAATGGCCAAAACTCTCCACCCCAATCTGACTGTAAGCACTTTAGTTTAGTGTCAAATTGCCTCTCAACAAGTTTCAAAAATGATGTGAAAATACTGGAAACTTCTCCTTTAGTATGCATTGGATAGATATAACAATACCTACTATAATGATCTATAAATAAGAGATAATATTTGTAACCATCCATGGATGAGACAGGTGTTGGTCCCCAAACGTCAGCAGAAACAACTTCTAAAGGTCTTGTAACTGTAGAATTTGACAATGGATAATGTGCATTGCTTTCCAAGTTTACATGAATCACATTTCAGAACATTATTGATGGAACAGGTGAAAGAACTAGTTTGCTTGGCAACTTTAGCCAGTACATGAATACCATGAATTATATTAGATGTATTATGCTGAGCAAGCCTCAGTTCATAGCTCTGTAGCTGATATTGAACTTCTTCTAGTGATATGTTATCGATCTTTGAAGTAATATTCACAACTATAGCATCAAACTTAGGCCCCAAACCATCTAACACATGCAACAACAAGTCTGAATCTGTGATTTTAGAATCTATAGCAAACAGTGTATCAGCAATACCTTTCATCTTAAGAAAGTAATCTGCAATTGACGTAGATCCTTTTTAGTAGTTTGTAATTCATGCTTAAGATGCATAGATCTTGCTATAGATTCAGCATAAAACAATCTTTCTAGAGTACTCTACAGATGCATTGAGAACTGATATCGGACAACATATCCAAAAATAGACTCTGTAATTGATGACAGTAACCAACTCAGAATAAATTTATCAATTCTTTTCTAAATTATAAATGTAGGATTAGGTTATGTGACAACATCATTAGTAGTAGAAGCATTATTCAAAGTTATAATAGAAGAAGGACACTGCTTATCTCCATTGATATAGCCTTCAAGATCATAAGCCTCCCATGTCGGCAACACTTGTGACCCCAGTAGCCATAATTTCCACGATGAAGCTTGATTGACAGAGAAGGAAGAGTAGAAGGAAGTTTCACCAATGGAATAGAAGTTAAACTTGTTGTTTCTTGAATTTGAGGTGAACTCGTAACACCACCTCCATGATGAAAAGGATATGAGTTTGTAAGATCAGGAAAAGTGTTTCCTGGAAAAGTAGAATTTAATTTCCAGGAAAATTTGTAGTCTGATTAGCCATGATTCTCAATCGAGAGGCTTTGATACCATGATAGACAAATAGAAGCTTAAAGAGCAGTTTTTTATTGATTCATATAATGCACAAGACACACGTTTATGTACAATTTCAATAACCTCTCTACTGACCTGTCACTCTAGCTATAACAGATTTAACAACCTCTCTGCTGACCTGTCACTCTCACTAACAACTTATAACAGACTTCAACTCTAACAAGCTCCAGACCACCACCATCTCCTCCCTCACAAACAACAAAAGGCCTTCCTCTTCACTGTCCCCAGCGCCTTCACTCCCATTTGCTCACATAAATAACTCCTTGACTTCGTCGAGAAATTGGTTGGGCTGAAGATTGCTCGCATTTTCGTCAATGACACATTGTACCTCTTTGATTTCTACCATTTGCTCTCGGGTTCACATTTTTTTCTTTTTTGTAAATTTTGTTGCTTAGTTGTGGTAGTGGTGGTTTCTGTGTGGTGATTGTCTTGGTGATGATGTTAATCCCGCATATATACTAATGACGTTTGAATTTGTGGATGAAGGTTAAAGGAATTTACAGAAATAAAAGTGCCTATTCGTCTACAAGTTAATAGATCCCTATGGTTCAATTATATTTCCTTTTTTTTCTTTTTGGATGAGGCGTCTATGGAGTGGAGTTTGGTTATGGTGTATGCAGGTATGGTTCTTACTACAATTGGTTGTAAAGTTTCTTCGAATTCTGTAAATGGGTGGCAGTGTTGCTATGGGTGGTGTGGGTGTTACTGAAGCATGAGCATTTGGTTTCTTGGATTATGCTGCAAGGTCGTATTTGATGCAAAATAAGCCCAATTTGGCTATTAATTTGTTTCATCAAATGGTTAGACTCGGGCTAAAGTGGATAATGTGGCATTGGAAACTACTATTGGTGCTTGTGGGATGTTAAACTCAAGATAAGAAGGAAAGAAAGTTCATGGCATTTCAAGGAAATTTAGGTTGGAGTTTGATGTGTTTGTTAGTAATTTACTCTTGAAAACGTAGTGATGATACCGGTGATGATGGAGATGCAGGGGTTGATGAGGGGTTTCTAGGCTACTTAAAATTCTTCAAAAAGAATGAAAGTTCAAATTTACCCTTCTTCCAAAAAATTTTTGATGGACCTAATGATACAAAAATTGAAATGTTAGGTATTATGTTGATATAAATCCAAGGAAACTTTCTGCATGATATTACAGTAAAGTTCAGAGGAAGTTAATGATGTTGTCTTCGTATTTTTAACTAGCAATACGAATCTATCAATCAGTTGCTTTGTGGCAGCAAATTAGAAGAAAATTGCTGATTGGTCAAGTTGGAACGTAGAAATTGAATGGGACCAAAAAAAATGTTTTGTCCTGTGACGTTGAACAAGATTCTTTGGCTCTGCAAACTTTCGATCTATTCCACGCTTTTGAAAATTATTTGCCAAGACGTACATGTGATGGATAAAGACACTTGACAGTAGGGCACCCCTTGACTTGTCTGGGGGGAAAATCGTCATCATGAAACTGACATTGGAGATAAAGAGTGATTTCGTACAACAAACGATTAACTCAAATTTGAAAATTAATAAAGTAAATATTAATTATCTTTGACATGTTAGTCTAATAATTTACGCATGATTATGGTGTGAAAATAGTCAATTTTATGAAAAACATACGGGTCTGACTACAGTGCAGCCGCGTATCCATACGCAGTTGGCTTTTGTTGTAACACAAATACAACTTTTGCCCCCAAGTAAAAAGTTGAAAAGTAGCTGCTGTATGTGTACAGCAACTACACCATAGCTTTTCCCAAAACATATAGAACATGCTTAGTTTTTTGTTGTACTTTATTATGTTCTAGAGATATATTATGAAAATTTTGACAATGTATTAACAAGCAACTTCCTTAAAAAAATGTTAACTCGTTAATTTTACATTAAATATCTCAAACATTCCAACCATAAAATTGGTCTACGTCTATTTCCATCTATAAATATTTAAAAAAATATAATATTACATATTCTAAAATTCTATTTCAATTATATTAAAAAAAATCATTGATTTTAAATTACTTCAATTGCTATGTCCTCATATATTTTATTTGACAATTGCAATTACCTCCATATTTTTAGGATGGAACTTTGACTTCACAATAATATTTTTATTCTATTTATTTATCCATTTGTTTTCTTTTAAATAATATATATATATATATATATATATATATATATAAAACAAATCTATCTTTAAATAAGTACAAATCAATAATAATAATTAAAAAATATTACAATAAATAATCTGAGAGAATTTTTAAGAAATTTTTAAGATAATTTATGCTACAGCGCATCATGTTAATATGGTATACTGAATGTATCCATATCCTATACTTTTTCATAATATTATGGTTACTTATTTAATAAGATTATATCACATCAAATTATATAACTTTATGTTGTTATATATATAAATTTGTTGTATAATTATTCTTTAAATAAACAAAATTAAGTTGCATGAGGCAATTTTGACTACATCAAAATCTCTATTAGAAAGTTGTAATCAAATAGTTGTTGAACTTGCTAGCGTGTCCGTGTATATACATTCAAAGTTTGACCTCTCAGTCTTGATTTGTCAAAGCTAGCTGTGTATATGTATTCTTCACAGATCACTTCTCACGAAATACAAATAAATGCTAGAAGCCAACATATCAGCTAGCTCTCAGAAAGTCCCTTGCAGTTTACAAAAACCTAATCAAAATCCTGCAATGTTATACCATGAGTACACAAACCCACATGCCCAAAAAATAATTTCAGATCAATCTTCTAACCATTCAAAGATGATTAAATTAATAGCTACAGTTTGGAGGCCTTGTCTCAACCCTCACAACCTATCAACTCGAACAAAATGGAGTTTGATTTTTGTGCGCATGTGAGCGGATTTTCGGCATAGTTACCGAACATCAATAGCTACACAAGAAGAAGATAAAGAAACATTAGAAGAATTACTTGAACACATCTTGGATTTGTATGAAAAACATCCACCGAGCATAAGAAGTTATTTGAATTTGGAGAAAGAGAAAATTCAAAGCAACATAAAGGTTGGTGGTAAAACTTCAACGCACGACGTTGATGGATTAGTTGAAGAGTTGAAGCATAAACTCAAGTGTTTCAAAATACGAATAGTACAAATGGGAGGAGTATAGGAGGAGGAAGACAAATGATAATGCAAAATAATGGATAGCTCTGAGCAGAGTTTCCACCTCGCTCCAAGTGCTTGCGACCTTGGCATCGCTTTTCCGAAGCTCCTTTAGGATAGTTGGAGGGCCATACGAGTCAAGTTACGGAGACAAGACCCAGAGAACTAATAAAGTCATCACCCGACTAATTAACCACAGGAAAAATTGAGTGATGATAGTCAATCCCTTGTTTCTCTGGACCTAAATGTCCATCACCCCTTCAAAGATGAGTTTAAAGGTTTAGGAACGGGTTACACCTGCTCAGACGTTAATCTAGCCTCCACTAAGGGTTTACTAAGTTATAAGTTCTATGTCACTAATGCTCTCCTATCTTCATCCTACATTTTATTATGCAATCAACTACTTTTATCTTTTAATTACATGTGAGGTGTCAACTGTTTGTATACATCCATAGAAAGAGGGAGAATAATAGATCACATTTTCATCAACCATGGGGGAAGAGATTTAGGGATTACAAACATTCCACATGATTGCTATAAAATAAATTACATAATCATAAACTGAACGAATTTCAATTTAGATTATCCATCGCCAAATAAGGGCATCAATAACAAGCACCATTAAAAAAATTAATCTACATATATAATTTCTACACTAATTATAGCATCATAAATCATTAATTAATTATACTCAACATGCATAGCTAACAACTAATTAACTATATCAATCCTAAACTAAACATGGCTATTAACTACTGATTAACTACACTAATCCTAAACTAAACATGGCAATTAACTACTGATTGACTACACTAATCCTAAACTAAATAAGGCAATTAACTACACTAATCCTAAACTAAACATGACATATTGTTTCTAATTATACCTAAACATGGCAAACTAATCTAAATAAAAACATATAAACTAAAGAGGAGGCCCTTAGAGAACTTGCGAAATTTCGAATTTATTCGAAAGCCAAACTTTGACTAGTGCTGACACTTTGGAGGACGTCGAGAAAACCGAAAAATCTTAAACTAGAGAGTGTCTCTGAAAAATATTTAGAATCCCTCAAAATATGAATTTTTTAGGTATTTTTCACCCAAAATTTGGTTGCCTTGAACTAGGAGCCGAGTGCCCTTATAGGTGCCCAAGAAAATGAGTTCTTTTCCCTTTGTGGGACTATAGCTTCACGACTCTATAAATGAAAATCTTTATTTGAGTTTTGTAGGTTGGTGTACGCCTCTAATTTAGAGGCGTTACTAGGGTTTCCAATTTTTAGAGTCATCACTAGGGTTTCTAGAAGTTACAGTCATCACTTCTGCCTAGAGGAGCTGTGAACGGGGCCTTCATCTCACTAGAGCGTTTGCAATCACGACACTATGTCAAAGCCTTTTCGAGACTTAAGAGAACACAAATGAGCCATAGGCATGTTTGGAGAACGGAGTCGCCATCCAGTTATTCAATTGGGAATGAATGGGGGCAATCCGATCCCTCGTTTCGGGACCTAAACTACCCTTATCCCTTCAAAGATGGGTTCAGGAAGTTAGGTACGAATCTTTCGTCCCGCGCGGATATAAATCCGACCTCCACTTGGGAAATACTAAATAGGAATAACTCATGTTGTTACTTTGTCTGCTTAGCGTTGTTTATTTTATGCACACATTCTCATTTTTTATCTTCATTAAGCATATGAGGTGATTATTCAATCAATGATAGTTTTATATTCATGCATAGCAAGAGGGAGGAGAAAAGATTACATTTCCATCAAACATGGGGGAAGGGAAGAGGATTACAACATTTATTATTCAACACAAAAAAAAAATTCCATACATTCATATATTTGAATATTTATTCTAAGTGATGGTCCCTCACCATCAACGTGAGTCCACTACTACTTCATGGTATCACAAAATTATACTTCTTAATAAATAAACATTCTTACATGGATCAACAATAAAATCAAACAAAGCCATAATTTAATATCACGGCATTCTAGCCTAGATTTCGATGAATTCTATCATAGCAATTCTACCTTATTGTTATTCTAGCATAATTCATATCAATTCATGACTTTTCTAGCCTAACATATTATTAATGGCATATTCTAGCCTAACATGGCATTTCTAGCCTAATTCGAACAATTGAAATCAATCATAGCTATTCTAGCTTAAACAAGACAATTCAAGGGCAAAGTGATAATTCTCACCTATTCTATGCTATTTCCTAGCATTCATGAAAGCAAGTAAATTTTTCTAGCATGATTCTAATCATGTGCTCTTAAGCATGATTCTAAGCATTCATAAAGAAAGTAAATTCCTAAATATGATTCTAAATAAGGATGGATTGCAGACTTAACTCGACACGCTTATTCATCTTGCAAAACAAATTGGGTTAGCATAATCCATAATAACCCTAGAAATATTCCTAAGCATAAAATTAAACCCTAAACATGCTTCTTCTAAGCAAGAAAAATAAAAGAGAGAATAGGAGGAAGGAGAGAATTCTGCTATTAAGACGTACCCTTTCCAAGTTTAGAGCAATAAAATGCCTAAAAAATGTTTATACTGAAAAAGACTTCTCAAATTCTCGAGCGTGTCTTAAAGAGGGAGAAAGATGATTGTATTTGACAATCAATGTGAATTGCAATCTGAGAGGAGGGGGTTTATATAGGAGAGGGGTGAAGATGAAAAAGGAAGCTTTTCAAGCTAATTTCTGAAAATAAGCCAACAAGGGCCAGATGACCATTTGACAAATGGCCAGCCATTGGTCAATAGCCGAGCGGTTGTCTTAGATAGCTGGATGGTTGTTTGATAGTCGGCCAACCAATATCCCTTCAGCCCTTTCTTTTTTTGTCATCCTTCGATGAAGTCCCTTCAAACCTTTATTTCTTCGATCGTGCATAACTTCTCAAGTTCAGCTTTGATTTGTGATTCGTAAATTTTTACAAAAGCTAGACATCTGTGGATTTGCAAAGGGGTATGACTCATCATCAGATTCTTCTTGGATTAATTTCTATGATTTTTCAAATCATATGTCAGTTTTTGATGTCCTTCACCAACTTTTTCTCACCCTTCTCTTCTTGGCCCTCAAGAGCATTTTGATCATTTGCCTTGCTCAACATTCATCTTTATTCCTTCATCGAGCCTTAAAAATTCAGTGTCTACAGCTTACCCCCAACTTTGAAGAGGTTTGTAAGACACAAAAGTCGACAAAGTACTCTTACTTTGTCTTTCTTTCTTCCATCAAATATCTTCGACTTCGTCCTCCTTCTTTTAGACTTTCTCGTCATCTTCTTTTGCTCTTACAAAAAGTATGTCTATTCAAGGACTAATGTCCCCACCGTAGGGCTAAGGTGCCCATCTAAGGGCTGATGTGCCCGTTCAAGGGCGAATATGGCTGTCTAAGGGTAGATTTGCCTGTTTAAGGGCCAAAAAGCACCTTATGATGCTACGATAAAACACTCTTCAGTGTACCTACTTCTTAGGGTTTCTAACACACTTTAGTGCACCTACTTCTTAGGGTTTGGAACACTTTTGAGTGGACCTACTTCTTAGGGTATGGTAACACTCTTTAGTGCGCCTATTCTAAGGGTTTAGAACACTCTTAAGTAGGGGTGTGCAAATTAATCCGACCCGATCTGACCCAATCGGGTTGATCGGGTTTTTATCGGATTATTCATGAAGTGTAACCCGAAATCGGGTATAATTATTCAGGTTTTCTTAAAATCGGGTTTAAATCAGGTTTTATGGATGTAACCCGATTTAACCCGACCTGATATATTTAATTTTTTAAAAATTCTTCTTATCCACGTGTTGCAATATGACTAATGTAGAGCCCATCTTACCATGAACCTTACCTCACCAAAACTCTTATATAAATACAACTTTATATAGGAACCTTACACCAAATTTCATTTCACCCTAATTCCTAAAAATGAAATTATCGATCTGCCTGCCTCCTGCAAACTTCAGATCGCTCGCTTCTTTCTCCTCCCCTCAACATATTGTGGGAAACTACGAATGGAACACTGATAAAGTAGAGTCTTGCCTGCTGAAGAGTGCTAAGAGAAGCTACCTTAGCTTCAGCAGCAACAAGATGATCGGCAAGCTTTTTGTTTTGTTTCTCCAACTCTGCGTTCAAGCTATATGCCTTATCCAACTCAGTCTTTAAAGCCAAAACCTCAGCCTGTAAGGCTTTGACCAAATTGTTAGTAGAACCTCCTCTGGGGATTTGGGATTTGTTCAACACCAAGGACCTCTTTGTACTCTTTGTACTAGGATTAGTCTTTCCATGTGGAGGCTCAGATACTGTTCTTGCTTTCAGTGTGGGTGACAAAGACACGACAAGCCATTTTCTTGCTTTGGTGTGTCCTTGGCTGTAGAATTTTGTCTAAAATGAGATACGGTTCACATGGTATTAATGAGCTTGCATTCAGATTTTCACATATATTGATTGATTTTATACGTTGAAGTCAGATTTTTACATATATTGATTGATTTTGTAGGGTGAAATCAGATTTTTTAATATATTGATTGAATCTTACTCTTTTTTTTCGTATATTGAATGAGTTTTGCAGCTGAAGTCAGAATTTTTGCTATATTAATTGATTAATACTGTATTGTGATTTCTCCAACCCGACTAACCCGATTAACCCGATCAACCCGAAATAGCAGGTTACATATCAGATTTTATTTTATAGAAACCCGATCACAGGTATAAATTGCTAAACCCGATGGTGTATCAGGTTAGATTGGATTTTGGAAAACCCAACCCGATCCGACCCGTGTGCACCCCTACTCTTAAGTGTACCTACTTCTTAGGGTTTTCAACACTCTTCAGTGTGCCTCTTCTTAGGGCTTGTGCCTATTCTAGGGGCTTAAAACACTCTTAGGTGTACCTACTTCTTAGGGTTTTCAACACTCTTCTTAGGGCTTCTAAGGGCTTAAAACACTATTAAGTGCACCTACTTCTGAGGGTTTCCTTCTAATGCATGCCCACTGGGAAAACATCTATCGTGCACTACTTCGCGATCTTTAGACCTTCTAATTGTTCGTGCCTTTGGCTAAGTATTCTTCATTCTTCTTTGATCTCTTCAGATTTTACATTCGTTGGGTTTCATGCCTCTCTTCTAAGCGTTCTCATTCTTCTTTCACTCTTTGTCCTCATTGTGTTTCATGTCCTTATTTTGAGTGTTTTTGCTTCTATTCTCGATTTCTTCTAGCCCACTAGGGAAATCTCTTGAGTTTGTATTCATGTTGTTCATCATTTGACTCATTGGGGATTTGTTCATTGTCTTTGCAAATTCCTGCAAGATTCAAACATTTCTAATGTAAGATCAATTTAAGTTTTACCTTGTTTAGTGTGTCCCTTAACAAATTGCTTTCTAGTATCTGGAGAAATTCTTCCATGTGATTCCGATCAAAGAGTCTATCGATTGATGTTACTCTTCTTTCCTTGTGAGTTACTAAACTACTGTCGTAGGGACGATGTAGAGTCTTTCTTTTTCTTCTCTCTCTCTTCTCTCTTTCTTCTTTTTCTTTTATCTTTTTCTCTCTCTTCTTTCTTTCTTTGACCTTTTACCCTTTACCTTTCAAACTTTTTGACTATGAATCTTCTTCTTTTTTCAAGTCATTCAAGGTGAACTTCAAATTTCTTTTTCAAAATTCCTTCAAATTCCTTCTTCATGGTGAAACAAAAGAGATGCCTTGTCAAGATGGACGTCTTCTTTATGGTAGATGACTTCTTCGAGGGAGGTTCCTTCTTTGGGGTGGATTCCTTCTTCAATGTGGATGCCTTGTTTGAGGAAGAAGCCTTCTTCGAGGGAGATTCCTTCTTCAAAGTGAACATCCTTCTTTGAGGGAAATTCCTTCTTCAAGGCAGATGCCTTCTTTAAGAGAAACATCTTTTTTTTTTCAAGAGAGATTCTTTCTTCAAGATGGATATCTTCTTCAAGGATAATGCCTTCTTACAAACTATTGTCTCATCTAGAGCAGGTGAGCTCCTTTGAGGAAGTTTGACTTGTTTTAGGCAATTTGCAAATCTTACAAACTGAGTGTCTTATGGATTATACTCACACTTCTTATGTAGTTGACCATCTCAAATCCTTTCTCCTCAAATGTGGTTTTTTTCACATCTTTAACTATAGTAATCCTTATGATTATGGTAATCCTTATCTATAAGGTCGTCCTTCTTTTGGCTTGTTGTACTACTTAGAAAACTTCATCCAGGCATTTCGCATATCATGTTGCTTCAAGCGATCATTAAATCTCATTGAGACTAAGCTACTTGTCCAAGTAACTTATACATCGTGCTGCTTCTATTCCCATTTCTTTTGCGGTTACCCCCAATATTTCATATTGCATTGTGATTCTACAAAACTTGGTCACTTTTGGGCCGTATACCAATCTGATAAGTTTTCTGACTATGTATTTTTCATGTTTTCTATCATTCTTCAGTCAATTGCTAGTCATAAAATGCAATACTATGTAATGCAATATGGGTATCATGAGTCTTTTGTATGTAGGATGCTTCTCATAGGTATGTTATAAATCTATCATCAGTACTAGGTAAAGCGCTACTCTATACTTCATGTATGCATGACTCCTATCCTAGTAGTTTGTCTAACTACATGATTCCTAGTTTGTCTAACTACATGATTCCCTTGCTTGGACTGGACGAGTCATCAAGAGGTTGCTCGTCTAGATTAGAAGGTTGAACATCTTTAGGTTCAGGTTGTTGTTTCTTCTGTTGATGCTGATGATAAGTAAAGACTATTACCATCGGCCTTCTTTTTCCCTTCTACTTTTCTTCACCCCTTTCAATGCCTCTTCTTGTATTTCAACATGTCTGAGGTTTCTTCCAAGACTCTCCAGCCTTTATTAAGGTTTCTAAAGGATGACAACTGGAAGCAGCTCGAATCTAGCGGTCTCTATAATGTGAAATTCCTTCGCCATGTAAAGCTCGACATCCCCTTTCTTAAGGATTACACGACCTTCTGAGAGTCTCATGATCATATCTTTTGCTTCAATAGGTAAGAGCTTTACCCCTTGTATAAGGAATCCTCCGCCATATTCGTTTCTCATTCATTCAATTCTAACGCCATCGATGTCTTGCCAACTTTTGGACTTTCTAATCTCTACCACAAGCATTTACACTAGAAGTGGTAGAGTGACATTGTCTTCTATCATATGTTTGCTTGAGATGATGGATAGGAGCACATTCAATTGGCTTCGCCTTCTTCAAGTCCTCCTTCTTACGTAGTTTCTCTCTGGGTGGCCTTGGTGACCTTCATCTTGTGATCATCATTCCTTAGATGGGCCCAGGTTTCATACCTATTCCCTTGATTCTAGCTGAGACAGTTGATCGAACTAGACCGGGTCACGGTTGACCCAAGTCAGCGGTTTGGTGGTAGTCTTCTGCTTCTTCAGGTTCGTGATCCATCTCATTTCATTATTTTTTTTATCCTCTAATTTTTGCCTAAGCTGCCCTTTTATGAGTTTTTGACTTCGCGAGCTTGCCCTAACTTATGCCTGAGCTGCCTTTTTTGGGTTCTCAACTTAGCGGGCTCTTAATTTTCTTGTGCCATAATTTTTACCTAAATTGCCCTTTTTGGTTTTTCAGCTTAGCGGGCTTGCCTTAATTTTTGGCTAAGCCGCCCTTTTTGGGCTTTCTACTTAGCAGGCTTTTTTTTTCTTTGTTTCTTTTTCTCATATTTGGTTACAAGAGAGTTTGTCTGTTTCTAGCACTGCCTAAAGGAGACATTTCCCATTATAGTCCTTAACTTCATATCAGGAGGAGACTTGAGAGACTTTCTTCTTGAATTGACTGGCTTTGAGTAATTCCTGATACTCAGATTCGCTAGCACTGTCCATGGTGGACACTAGAGCATGTGACAGTGGGGACATATATCGCATGTGTGCCTTTGGTGGGTTTCACCCATAATTCTTTCCATGATCCCATCATGCTACGTCGATAGTATGGTCAGAAACAAAAGATTGTGGATTCATCGACTGCTTTTGGTTTTGGGAGACTATTAGCTCATTTCCTAGAGCGTGTGAGAGATTCTTGGGCACATCTCACCATTAAGAGGAATCTATTCTACAAAACCTGATTTTGAGATAGACGATCGATATAAGGACTGGGTGACCTTTCAGGCTTCCATTCCTGATCTTGTTATTCCAGCTAGGCGGTGCTATGAGCGATACAGTGAACCTATTTGTAGTCCATCAAAGAGGCAGAGATGACATTGTTAGTTCCCTAATTGGCTTAGATGTTTGATGTTTTCTTTTTGTTGCTATGCAAAATAATAAGACATTTCAAAAGGCATATTTGTTCCAAACAATTTCATTCCATTAATAAAAGTATAATCTTTCGTTCTTTGAACAAAATGTGCATAATGAGACAACTCCTATCATTAATTAGCTGTTTCTGGTTTTCTGATTAACTATTTTTCCTCTCACTTTTTTTTTTTTTACATATTACTTCTTTAGCCTGTCCATGTTGACGGGCTTAGTGAACTTATTCCCTTCCATGTCTGATAGAATGACGGCTCTGCCAAACACGACCTTTGTCATAATAGATAAACCTTCCTAATTGGGTTTGAACTTCCCCCTTGGATCAAACTCAATTAGTCTCACTTGCTTAATTACTAACTCTCTTTCTTTAAACTTCATTGTCTTTATTCTTTTGTTAAAGGCTTAAGCAACTCGTTTCTGGTATAATTGCATATGATATCTAGCCTTCATTCTTTTCTTGTCAATCAAGGCCAATTATTCTCGCCTATTACGAATCCACTTCTCTTCAGGAACTTCTGCTTCAATTAGAACTCTCGTCTGATTTCATTTCTATCTCAATTGGTAGGACCGCTTTTGAACCATATACCAACGAGAAAGGCGTCATGCTGGTCGAACTTTTGGGTGTCGTTCTATAACCGCATAACATGAATAGCAACTTCTCTGTCCAATCTTTATATGTCTGTAGCACCTTGGCCAACATCTTCTTGATGTTCTTTTTAGCCACCTCTGCCACCCCATTGGCTTGTGGCTGATATGGAGATGACTTATGGTGTTCAATTCCGTACTTCTTAAACAAAGCATTAGTTTCTACTTGAAAATGAACCCCGTTGTTAGTCACGACATGATATGGTACTTCGAATCTATATATGATGTTCTTCTCGATCAACTCTGCCATCTGCTTTGCCCTTAACTTAGTATAGGACTCAGCTTCTATCCATTTGGTGAAGTAGTCAATCGCCACCATCACATATCGATGCCCATTAGAGGCCGACAACCTTATTTCGCCAATAATGTCGATGCCCCATGCAGCAAAGGGCCATAGTGTAGTCATCCCTTATAGCTCAATAAGTGGTCGATGGATCAAATTTTCAATGATCTGACACTGGTGACAATTCTTCACAATTGGACACAGTTTGTCTCCATAGTTAGCCAGTAAAAACCTTGTCTCATCGTCTTCTTTGCAAGTACTAGCCCATTCATGTGTGGCCCACATACACCACTATGAATTTCTTTTATAAGTCTCCTTACTTCTTTCTCATCCACACACCTTAGTTGCATCCCCTCTGGCATTGTCTTGTACATCACACCCTGATGACAAATAAATTGTTGGGCCAACTTACGTAACATAGCCCTATCCTTCTCGTTGGCCTCCTTAGGCAAAATCCTCCCCTCTAAATATAACTTCAAATCATAAAACCATGGCTCCTCATCCACTTCTTGATTTTTGTTACATAAGGTTCCATATAACATAGTCCCCATGTCTGTGATATCACTATTGGTATCATCAATAATTCCTATGTGCTCAACCAAACTGATGCCAACAAAGCTAGTGCATCAGCCATCTGATTCTCACTTCTAAGAAGATTAAGGTGCACTACTTGAACCCTCCAATCAATCTTTTGATGTTTTCAAGGTAAGGTTTTAGCTTTCCTTCTTATAGATCCTAATCTTTATTGGCTTGAGAGATGACTAATTTTGAATCTCCCAACACTTTGACTTCATCAATACCCATGGAACTTACAACTTCTAAACTGAAGGCACAGGCTTCATATTCAACCATATTGTTGGTGACTCTGAACTCTAACTTCTTGGTGAATGGAATGACTTCTTCTGTCGGTGATACCAAAATGATTCCTATTCCAGTACTGTTGCGATTAATAGCTTCAGCAAAGAACATTCTCCATGATACTACCGAGATTACCCCTAGATGTTCATCTGGGAATTCCAACTCTTATGGTTCATCATCATCAACGGGTTCATAGCCAAGAATTCTACTAGGATTCTTCCTTTCACCACCTTCTTGGTGACATATTCAACATCGAATTCTGACAACTATACTAGTCATCTAGCCAACTTCTCCACCAATGTTGGTGCCTTATAAAGATACTTCATCGGATCCTCTTTCGAGACATCCTTAATTTTGTAAGACTGAAAATAGTGCCTTAGTTTCTTTGAAAGCCAAACCATGGCCAAGCACGTTTTCTCTATGTAGCTATACTTCATCTCATATGGTAGCAGCTTCTTGCTGAGGTAATAGATGGCATGCTCTATACCCCCTCATCTTCTTGTGCCAGTATAGCACCAATAGCCTTCTCTTCAAAAGCCAAGTAAAGAATTAAATTATTCTCAGGCTTTGGTGGTCTGAAGACTGGTGGATTCCACAAGTACTTCTTAATCCCCACTAATGCTTCTTGGCATTGATCATTCCATTCTTCCAACTGATCCTCCTTCAAAAGCCTAAAGATCAGTGCACAAATGGTTGTTAGTTTAGATATAAATCGACTTATATATTAGATCTTCCCAAGAAACCCTCAAACTTCTCTTTCATTCTTAGGGGATGACGTCTCCGTAATGGCTTTGACCTTGTCTGGATCCACTTCTATCCCTTTGTTACTGACTACAAATCCCAACAACTTCTCTGAAGTAACTCCGAAGACATACTTCTTTGGATTTAGCCATAGCTTTACCCTTTCTAGGAATCTATCTAAGGCTTCAAAGTGACCCTCTCGAGTTTCAAATATCACCATCATGTCATCCACATAAACTTCTATCTCCTTATGCATCATATTGTGAAATAGCATTGTCGACATTCGTTGGTAAGTAGCCATTGCATTCTTCAATCCAAAGGGCATCTGATGCGTTCGAAACTAGCAAGTATACTAGTCGCACAAGTAATAAAGTGATAAGTAAGATATCGTTCCCACGAGGATTGATTCTAATTGAATTTGTTATTTCCAGCAACAATAAACTAAACAGGGGGGGATTTTTGTTGAATGCTTTACTAAATGAAATAAGAATGCAAGTAAAGAATAACAAAACAGAAAGTAAATTTGAATGAAAAATCAATGGGAGAAAGCTGGTTAAGGGATCCTTCTCTACCACAAGATATGGATTTGCGAATTAATTGTAGAATTGTCATCCAATTACAGCATTGAAGTTATCAACCGTAGATAACAACAAGCTCTGTTATCCCAATCTTTCCTTACTTTGTTGTTAAATAAAACAGGCTCTTTATTTAATCTCTATCCATTAAACAACCTAGAACAAGCTCTCTAAATTTAATTCAATGGATGCATTACGATAAGAAAGATAGGTTGATCTAAGCAATAAACACACAAGCTCGGATTATTTAACTTAGGTTGTATTCTCCAATTGCAATCTCTGATCACAATTTTGCTACTAAGGATTAGAAATTCAAGACATTACGGATCAAGATTTCTAGTCTAGCAATAGACAATATCCAGATTATATTCAGTTGGCCACCCAAATACAATCCAGCAAGCAATCATAAGCATTAGACATGGGAAAATACAAGCAACTTCAATTAGAGAATTGGATAACAACTTCTTGCACAATCAACTAACAAAAACCATATCAGGGGCTTTGAAATCACCCTCAACCAATTCAGATTCAGTTACACATGTTTAAGAACGTGGTAAATACAATACAACATGGAGACATTCCAGAAAATGAAAGGGAAGGGAAAAACTTAGCAAATTTGATGTAATTCTCTTTGGATTGTAGTTCTTCCTCTTTCCAAGCTTCCTTTCTCCTTCAAGAACTCCAAGAGATGAAAGAATTCCAGAGCTGCAGCCTCCACCACGTTCTCCCCTCTTCAAGTTATGAAAATAAAACCCTAAAATGTGTTTAAATACTCTGCTACAGTAACGTGCTACAGTGTCCCGTATTATACATGCTACAGTGATGTGTGGAATTACATTTCTATACTTCTCACACTGTTTTGATTACAACTTTTGGTACACTGAATGGATTTATAAACCGTAAATTTCTCCAGAAAATAGACTTCGAGAGCTTTCCAACGGTATATAATATGTCATCGGGTTCATTGTATATCAATACAATTAAATCCGAGAAGATGGTTGACTAGCAGAGGTGAAAATGAAGGGTTTTACTCCATTTTTGTGCAAGTTGCTCCAAAACTCCTACAAACATCAAAACCACACAAAAACATAAAAATACCACGGAATATAGCAAAGAAACATGGACGAATTGATATAAAAGTAATACATAAATAGACACCTATCAAATTCCCCCACACTTAGACTTTGCTAGTCCTCGAGCAACTAAAATGATACGAAACAAAACTAAACCGAAACAGAATCAGATAAAAATTAAAACACACCAATACTTCAACTTGCAAATAGGCCTCAAAGATTGTACTTAATTATAACCCAAGGAATACTTCAAAATAATACACTTGATCAAGAATTTTATCTCAAAAATTAGTTTCGCTTCACTTCAATTCCTCAAGTGTGTGTGTGTAGAGCCATTCTCACCTAATCACTTGTAACCCGGATGAGTTTATGCATAAAAATGAATCATATTTAATATTGAAGATGTGTGTATAAATGAACTCCATAGGCCTGCTTTTCAAGTCACTCTCCACTAATGTAGACATGCACAACACCAAGGATCAAGTAGGACTTTATTAAGCTTGTAACGTTTGGCTTGGGTGAAGGTATGATAAAGGATAATAATTAGGCTCAAATCACCCACAAACACATAAAATCATTCAATATTATGTGGAGCTCAAGCCCATGACATAAAAAATTCATTCTTATTCATCAAATGACTCTCCAAACTTATTCAGAACACTCAAACTCTCTTTTTTTTCTTTTTTTTTCTTTTTTCTTTTTTTTTTTTGTAGAAAGCAAAAGAAACTACACCCCCACACTTTGTTATTTCATTCTTTTTAAGAACGCCCAAGGGTATAGAACTCTTTTTTTTCTTTTTTTTTTTTAACTGCAATTCCACTCCCCCACACTTAAACAATACATTGTCCTCAATGTTCAAGTACGTGGAAGATAAGTACAGATTTTTTTCTCTCTTTTTTTTTTTTTTTTACAAACATAATAAAACTCACTTGCATTGCTCATGGCATAATCCAACCTCCTCTAACTTCCCTAAACTAGAACATAGCTCAAAATGTAATTGCGAATGATTTACATGCTCATAGGTAAGGGATAAACTGTTTGGAACAAATTCAATTAAGGTTAAGTAATCTTTTAGTGAGTTAACAAAGAAAAAGGTTTACAGAGGCTCAAAGGGGTAACTAGGGATCAATTTTAGTCAAGGTTGGCTCTTAAGGCTCAAACGGTCCAAAATGGCCTAAATCATTTCCCTAATGTTGCACAGTCTAGGATTTCGCCTCGAGTGACCATCAAACAGGTTCTAGAATTCATTGAAATCTGAGAAAACACTTAAATTGCATAAACCTTCTCTAAGTAAACAAATAACTCAGTGATAATGGCTCGGTGCTCAATGTTGTGTAAGGAATCAAAGGTAAAGCAAAAACCAATATACATTTCAGGCACACAGATCCATGCATCATTTATCATTTTCCAAGAGTTATTCTTAATTCAATCATTGTCTTATCATTGGCCCATAAAATGCAAGAGAAGAGGTACGTGGCATTGTTACACCTGAGTCAAGATTGTATATTTCAACAATCCTTAGGACCAGTAGCCCGCAGACTTAAGGTTTCCATCCTATATACCTTTATTATGAAAGAATAAAACAAGAAACAAGACACTTCAAACAACATGAAATAAACAAACTACAGATTTATTTAGAGAGAATGCGTTTCAAGGGTTAAAGAAACCCCATATTCGGCCATTCTCAGGTTTTTCCACAATTGTTTTTTTTTTTTAAATCAAAACTGATAAAGATAAAAACACATAACAACTCTAAATTACACAAAACTAAACTCACTCATAAAATAACAAATTTCAACAAGTCAGCAAACAAAAACAAGTTAGTTAGAATGGGTCTAAAAAGTTTAGAAGTTAGCCTCCTTATTCAGCCATTATGGATTGAAGAGATCCAGAATGCGTTTCAAGAGAACTTAAACTTTTTAAGCCACCACTCTAAAAGCAAAGATTAGAAAATATTACCTATGGTGAAAGAAACAACCTGAAAAAAAACTCAAAAGAAATGTCATAAAAAAAACTCAAATAAACACAATAAAGAGAAAGTAAACGAAAATGACGCAAACCAGCAGATAGAGATTACAGATGGAGCGTTAAATCCAGTTTACGCCTCTTATTGCCTTCTCCAAACCCATCTATCCGAGCCATTGTTGAATCAGGCGAATAGACGAATTCTTGTAGTTTGTCAATTAACTCCCCTGCCGTTTGAGCTGTAACAAGGATTGCCCTCGCTGATGTGAGATAAAATTTTTTTCTACAGCTTGATGCAAGAAAGACAACAAACCATCAAAAAGTTTATTGACATTTAACAAACCAATGGGTTTCCGATGGATGTTTAGCTGTGCCCAAGAGGTGATTTGAAATATCTCCTCTAATGTACCATAACCACCGGGCAAAGCTATAAATGCAGCAGATTTAATGACCATATGTGCAATACGCTCATGCATACTAGAAACCTGTAACTCTTCCCCCATGGTGTTGCCTACGATATCTCGTACAGCTAATGGTTTAGGATAATGCTGAGAAC
>SNVD02007776.1:0-30823 GCA_013180625.2 Boswellia sacra
GGTCTGTGTTCCACAATCAGGAAAACATCAAGCCATTCCAAATTGATCAGGTGAGTAGCTTACCTTTGGCCTACTAATGCGCTTCCGTTCGCTCAGTTTCCCGTCCGCACTGCATTGTAATGAGATCCACTCTCAATCTCCCGAATGCATAGAAACGTCGCTCTCGCACCGGCAAAAGTTTGATCCTCACCTAGACACATCGTTGAGACAACCTAGACTGTCTCCAAATCACATGCCTTATCCTTTCATCCTGAATGTTGGAATGTGGATGTGTGTTACCACTGATCATCGTCGCCACGTCAACCTCAGAAACCATCCATTGTATCCAAATATTTGCAAACCCACGCACAAATTCTGACTACTCCACGTATTTTCGATGTGCGATCTCACATAGATCGGGAATGTTGTCCATCTGAGTTCAACTTGATGGAACAATGTGCGTAGTTGTGATCGCATAGTAGTGCACTGAGCTGCACTGGCTTTCCGTTCGCTGTTTTCAACTCGCCAACCACCATATGTTGGTCACGCAGCACACAGACAACTTGCTGCTATCGTGTGCAAACACTAATTCCTTGTCTTCCGGGACCACTCCGTCGATTTTCTGAAATGACCATATGTGCTTGTTGATGAATATAGCGACAAATATCAAACAAAGCGACTCCAATCCACACGTATCCTTTCTCTCGTTTCGACATTTTCCATATCATCAACATTCTATTGTCCAGGCATCGAATCACTTCTGTCTCCATGTGATTATACAATCTAACTAATCATTCCGAATCATTGTGCTACCACAGAGTGCATCTGCTTCACCGGAGGAACAGCCGATGCAAGAAACTATAGAGGAGCAAGTCGATGATGACACTGATGTCAACTTTGAAGAACTCGACTTATCTCATATCACAAAGCCAAACCACCCACATCCTGACTGTACACAATTCATGCCAATCAAGCTTCTTGGCTGTGGCTCATTTGCAAAAGTTTTTCTCGTAAAAAAGCTTGTCGGACCTGATCAAGGATGTTTGTATGCAATGAAAATACTCCGTAAAGCAAAACTCAGATTTCGCGACCGTTTGAGGAGCAAGAAGGAGCGAGACATTTTGGTCGATGTAAAACACCCTTTCATCGTTGGACTCAACTATGCTTTCCAGACAGAGGGCAAACTATTTTTGGTATTAGATTTTATACGCGGAGGCGATTTATTCACACGTCTCAACAGCGAAGTCATGTTCACAGAGGAAGATGTCAAATTCTATTTAGCTGAATCTCTTCTAGCTCTGACACATTTACATTCTCTCGGCATCATATATCGTGATCTGAAACCAGAGAATATACTGTTAGATGAGGATGGTCACATCAAGTTGACAGACTTTGGTCTTAGCAAAGAGGCTCTCGATGATAAGGCATACTCGTTCTGCGGTACTGTTGAGTACATGAGCCCAGAGGTCGTCGCGCGTCAAGGCCACACCAAATCGGCGGACTTCTGGTCACTTGGTGTTGTTATGTATGAAATGTTGACTGGTGTATTACCTTTCCACGGTGAAAACCGCAAAGAGACTATGCATCAAATTGTTAAAATCAAGTTATCCATGCCTCTCTATTTGAGCATCGAAGCTCAAAGTTTGCTACGTTGTTTATTCAAACGAAACCCTGCAAATAGGCTAGGGTCAGGCCCTCAAGGTGGTAAAGACATCATGGATCATAAGTTTTTCAACTCTATAGACTTTGAAAAACTATACAAGCGCGAAGTCAAGCCACCTTTCATACCTGCTTGTCCGCCTGACTCATCTTACATGGTAGATGAAAAAAATTCGATACAAGAGTCTCCTGGAGTGCCAGCTAGTGCGAACGCTCGGGAACTTTTTCGTGGATTTAGTTTTGTCGCCCCAAGTCTCGCTAGGCAATGCGACGACTTAGCAGACCTGGCAGATAAGACAGCATTCGACAAAAACAACAACTTTGTCGACAACGGATCTATCAGTCGTAACAACAAGAATGAATCACATATGACAAGAAACCCGGTTGCCAATCTACCCGAATTGATTGCAGGTCTAAGCACTGAAAGTCACACTTCCGGTCCCCTTTCTTTGAATGACCTAACATCGAACAGTCTTCTAAAAGAATACGAGTTCTTAGAGACTCTGGCTTCTGGTGCCTTCAGTGTTTGCAGGAAGGTAAAGAACAGATCCGATGGTCTAACCTATGCTTGCAAGATTATCGATAAATACAAGAGGGATTGTTCTGAGGAGATTGAAATACTGCTCAGATTTAGTAATCATCCAAATATTGTAAGCTTACACCAAGTTATAGAGGATGTTCAGTATACTTATCTCATAATGGAGTATCTTAGTGGAGGAGAACTATTAGATCATCTCCTGAACCAAAAGTACTTCACCGAGCGCGAGGCCAGTACAGTGCTAGAAATTATTGCAATGACAGTTAAATATTTGCATGATAACGGTGTTGTTCACAGAGATCTCAAGCCTTCCAATATCATGTATGCTGATCGATCAAATCATCCTGCTTCAATCAAGATCTGTGATTTTGGGTTTGCTAAACAAATCCGAGCCGAGAATGGACTCCTGATGACACCTTGTTACACTGCGAGCTGGGTGGCACCTGAGGTACTTTTAGAGCAAGGCTACGACCAGGCTTGCGATGTTTGGAGTTTAGGAGTGTTACTCTATACAATGCTTGCTGGTTACACTCCATTCGCCACAGGCAATGAGAATTCTCCAAAAAAAATCTTACAGAAGATTGGAGCTGGCATAGTTGATATGAGTTCCGGCAATTGGAAAAACATATCTTTTCAAGCTAAAGACCTTGTCCAAAAGATGCTTCATGCAGACCCAAAGAGGCGGATACTAATCTCAGATGTGCTTGCTCATATCTGGATCACCGATCGAGATAAACTTCCTAACACAAAACTCAACCATGGCGAGCTCAAAGGCATCAAGGAGAACGTAGACAAAGTGTTCAACAGCTTAAATTTACAGTCAGAATTTAAACTAAAGACTATAGAGGTGTCTAAGATTGCGAAAAGAAGACTAGAGAGGAACTCAGGACGCCAGCTTGGATCATCAGTGGAAATATAATCTAAAAAACAGCTTCGAATCCAATCTGTTTTATATCATACGACTCATCTGACGTCCAACGCTGTCCAGTGCTGTCCAGTTTTTCCGAGTCTGCACGATCCTGACATGTTGGAAAAAGAACAAACAACTTGGCATTAACACTTACAACAAAAATATTCAAATGTATCATGGACAATGCCGGAGAACATGAGCGGTGGTGAATATAATAAGTTTATTAATTTCATTAGAAAAAGGACAACGACACGAGGCTGATCATGGTAAAAACGCTTGGATCTTCATGATGTCTTTGCATGTAAACTACATCGTGATGTCCATGAGATGGGAAAGTATCAGTTTCCGGAAGCGCAATAACCGAGTCCGTGAAGTATGAGTTGTGTGAGCATGAATGTGGACTCATATTATATGTGTTAAAATTTTCCATCTGTGATACCTATCTGGCTATAATAAATAGCATCTCATAAATCATGATCCTATGACTTTTTCGAGGCCGGTTACAAGTTGGCCCAGTCTCTGGTTTGTTTTTGCTCTTGGCACTGTTATTGTTGTTTCTGGTATTGCTAACACGCTTGGCGTTGATAGAGCGAAGGCTATAGGCGCGCGCTATGCGCGGGCTCTTCTCTATGGCTCGGTTTAGCTGGAAGTCGCGCAGCAACTCAAGCCAACCATTGCCGCTCTTCACATAGTCGGAACTGGCCCGTTTGATTGCTTTGAAGGAGTGGCCCGCATAGATGGACTCAATGATAGGATCACTGAAAAGTGAACATGAACGCAGGTGTGGGCGTTGGCAAGAGGGTAGGTCGTTATCGTCATCAAAATAGTTGGATTGATTTCCAGTTCCATGATCACAACTAGCTCTCTTCAAGTCGTCAGCTATCTCTGGGTCTTCACAGTCCTCATCTGCCTTCTCGATGGGCTCGAGACAGGCGACCGACTTGCGACGTCGGAGTTGTTGCACAATTCGGTTGGCCCGTTGCCAGCGTTTATAGTTGTGATCGAAGTTGTTCATCAAGACCTCGCTTAGAGGTGACTCGAGGAAACCGTGCCAGAGTTCAAGGAGAGGCAAGACAATGAACTTGAAAAATCCGTTTGTATGCCCGCTATCGAGGTTTTTTCGCGTTGACAGATGGGCGTAAGAGGCACACCGAGCCGCCTCTCGATGCGACCCATCCGATAGAACTCGTCGCAGATCAAGTTGGACCAGACGCGCGAGATGAGCCAGGGCCGACAGGGGTTCCCCAGATCGGCGCACTTGAGGGCCATCTGAAGCACCAGGGCGCGATCTTGGGCTCGCTTCATAGACAGTTTACCTGAGGAGGTGAGGTCGCGGAAGCGACGCAGGTAGTCGTTTTGACGAGCGATGTCGGTAGCAAGAATCAAGTGCTTCATTTGCTCCTTCATATCGGCCAACATTTGCGGCTCAAAGTGCTCAAAGAGGCGTGCCTCCTTAAAGATGCACAACGCGAAGCGCCAATGGTGGTTTTCGAGCACTGAGGTGTTGTGGTAGAGATGTGCAAGCGGATTGTTGGTTGCCACCAGAAAGGACTGGTTGACACCCGGATGGTCCAGGTCGTGACAGACGGCGGCCAGGATGGAGCTGAGGATCTCGAGGTCAGTGAGGTGGCGACGGATTTTCTGCTCCTGAATAAAGCAGTGCATTGCCTGGGTCACGTCGGCGGCGTGCACGGAGTTGTGGTAGGGATTGGTGGAGTGGTAGCCGAACTCGAGCAAGCGGAAGCACTTGAGCACGCGCACGATGTCGAGCCGGAAGAGTTTGTGGAGATTGTAGAAGTCGAATAAATGCATGAGCAGCTCAGTGAGCGAGCGCCCACAGCACAAGGCGTCGAAGGTGAAAGAATTGAAGTTCCAATTGAGCGCCGAGCGGTTTACGAACAAACGCACCGTCTGACTGTAGTCCTGGTCGAGCAGACACTTGGCCAGCTTGATATCCTCAAAGATGTTCGTGAGCGCCTCGAGGCGGCTCGCCGCGGCGGCGGTCAAGCTGAGGCGGCGCCGCTCTTGATAGTGCGGGTGGTGGTGGTGATGAGGGTGATGATGGTTTTCATGGTGCTGGTGATGGAGTTGGTGTTGGCGTAGGGGTTGACAGCTACGGTTGTTGTTGTTGTTGTTGCTGTTGATGGCGGTGGTGGTGGTGGTGGTGCCAGCCGTCTCTGTGCTGTTTTTGTCCTGGTCCGGCTGTTGCTTGCGGCACTGGAGGCCCGACAACTGGCAACACTCGGGACCAACCTCGGTGACGGCGGCATCGTCCTCGAACTCGTCGGACGCCGCCGCCGAGGCCGCGGCGGCAGCTGCGGCTGCCTTGAATTGAGCAAACTTTGCCTTGGCGCGCCGCTCCATATCCTCGATGTCGGCCGGCTGGAGGATGATGTTGACGTCGTTGTCGCCCTCCTGGTCGTCGTAGCTGCGCCGTCGGTAGCCCGTCGAGGCAAATAGTTTGGCTGTAAGCGTGGCAGGCCCGGCGATGGGGACACAATTAGAGTGTCGACGCGCGAGTGTTGGATCAATTGGGGCCGACGGTGGCGGCGTGTGGCGCGACCGGCGGGTGCAGACGTCATCGTGGTGGTAGTCATCATCATCGTCGTCGTTGTTGCATTGGTCGTTGTCCAGTCGGTGGCGACAACGGGCGCCAGATGTTGGCCAGTTCGGGCGGCGGTGACGAGCACAACGGCGCCCGCGAGAGTTGGCCGCGGTCACCAGGGCCGCATTGTAGTAGTGGAACATGAGCAGGTTGTTGTTGTGTTGGTTGGCCGGCGGGCGCGGGGGCGGCGGTCGGGGCGGCGACACGGCGTTGGGGCGTCGGAGGCATCGCGCAGGGGGCGGCGGCGCGACGCCAGATTGAATCGAGGGGGTCGTGGGCGGTGGTGGTGGCGATGGTTAGCTCAGGTGTGGCTCTGGTGTGCTATTGTTTACCTCTGCCAACCAAAGTGGGTCACCTTGCCAGCGCCGCCCTTCACGAGCGGGCGTGCATATCACACACGAGCGGCGCGTGCTTGCTTAGCGTCTGCGATAGTCGGCGCGCGCGAGTCAGAGAGTGGGACTGTGTCTGTCTTTGTTTGTGTCTTGGCGTTGTGACCTCGCAAGTGTCGCGCTGGTCTCGGAAGCGGTCATTTATGCGCCCCTCGCACCTCTGGCCCTGCGCTCAGATCTGAATAAATAAAACAATTAAGGCATTATCGCCTCGGCATTCGCTCTAGTCACTGGTGGCGCCGCGACGAATGTCTGTAGAGGCGCAGGTATTCCGCGCGTTGGCCTGTTATCGAGCTGACTGGCTGCTGGTGGCTGCCAGCTGGCTGTCGAGCTAGGCGGGCGTTGTCAATGAGTGCGCTCGTGAGTATTCACCCCACAGAGAGGCTGGCGAGCAGACTCGCACACTCTCACACCGACACGCTCACGCACACAATGGCTGCTGACGACGCGCTCGCGTGAGCTTGCCGGCCAGGTGATTAGGAACATCGTGGGCGATATGTATGCGGATGGCCGCCAGCCCCGACCGTCACCTCTCTGGCCAGCTCACGCGCCTGCGCGCACCATTGTGCGCGTCTCTATCATAGAGACTCTATGTGAGTGTGTGTGTGTGTGTGTGTGTGTGAGTGTGAGTGTGTGTGACTGCGTGTGTCGGTATGTGACTCATGTCGCGTTGGCACAGCGGCGCGCGACGGCAAGCTGGCGAAAGTGCCGCGCTCACGATGTCATGGCGAGCCAGCACGCGGGCGCCCAGGTAGAGACGGCCGGGGCCGAGAGTGGGTCGAGTGGTGGTTGGCGTGGTGGCGGTGGTGGTGGCGGTGGTGGTGGCGGCAAACAGCGCGCCTGGTAAACAGCGCACTTTATTGTCGGACGTGACAAAGCAAACAAAAGTGCTATCGCTCGTTTGCGCGCCCGCCCACCCGCCTGCTCGCTCACTGGCCCGCGCTCGCGTTCGGCCGCCGCGCGCGCTTATGCAACGCGCCGGCTAATCTGCGGCCGCGGCTCTCTGTCCCCCGAGCGCATTTGTTGCACAGGTAAAAAGTGCGCGTGCAGAGAGGCGCGCGTGCTGAGTCGCAAACATGAACTCCCGCCAGACGACCCGAGCGAGCTCGCCACTTACCTTTCAGACTGGCGGCCGAGCCCGCGTGCGTGGGCGGCAGGCCCACTGCGTTGTAGAGGAAGCCCGTGGAGGGCGACTCGTAGGTGGCGCCAAAGGGTCGCTTGTGGTTGTAGTTGAAGGCGCGCAATTGGTCGGCGAGTCGCAGCTCGCAGGCGGTCGTCTCCACGGCGCGCTCATGTTGGCGCTCGTGGTAGTCGTCGCTGTGATCGCCGGCCTCGTGTTTTACGTTGGCGTGGGCGAAGGGGCGCAGGCCATGACTCTGGCGGCCCGGCTGTGGGGCGGTGAGGGCGCCAAAGAGGCGACCCGCCAGGTGGGCGCTCAGGAGGTCCTCGGCGTCGCCAAAGTGGCCCAGACGCAGCTCGTCGGGCAGGTTGTTGTCGAGCGTCTGCTTGGCCAGCGGCCAAGTGGGCACACCCAGCGCCTTGTCGCGGGGACTCGGCCGCTGGCGTCGTCCTCGTTGGCAGCCGCGCCGCCTCGGCTGGGCCTCTTCTTTGCAAGCAGCTGCTGCCGCCTTGTCCTCTGAGATCTCCCCTTTGTTATCCGGCCGCCCAAACTCCTGGCTCACGGCACACTGCTGGCGCTGCACTTGGCTTCCGGTCGGCGGCCTGTGCAATGCGCACTGATTGTCGCGCGTGCGCGCGGTCAAATGGCACTCGTGGCCCCGCCGGGCGCGCCCCTCGGCGGGCTCGCCCGAGCTTCCGGCGGTGGCGGCGTCGAACTCGTCGTGTCTAATTCGATCATCGAGTGCCTGGCGATCCGAGCCGAGGGTGCCTGTTTGGCGCTGCTGACTTGGCAACTCGCCGCTGGCCTCGTCGCACCGCTGGCCTCGCTGCTGATGGGCGGCCCAATTTGGGTTGACAGCGAGAGTAGGTGCGCGCGTTGGTGGGGTTGAGATCGGGGCGGTTTGTGTGTGTGTGTGTGTGTGTGTGTGTTTGTGTGCGCGTTGTTAGTGGTGTTTTGCCTGGACGGGTGAAGTGGTTTTTAAGTTCAGGCACTCGCCCGAGGTGAGGCTGGGGGCGAGCTGCTGTGACTTAGAGAGAGAGAGAGAGAGAGAGAAAGAGAGAGAGAGGGAGCGAAAGAGTTGTCGGCGACCCGGCGCTCGGGGATATAATTCAATTGCCTCGAGAGTGCGCCCACTGCGAGCGCCCGCTGGCCGAGCGGACGAGCGGCTGATGGCGGGATGCGGCTCGCCGGCGGCACCCGTCAGCGTATTATTATTATTGGCGGCCATCCGCAGGCGCGACTTCAGTCTCGGCGTCATCTTTGTCCTGGTGGGCGCGAGGTCGTCGTCGTCGTTGTCGTTGCTTTCACTCACTGGCAGGCCGAGTGGCGCCGCCGCCGACGCCACCGCCGGCCGCTCGTCATTATTGCGCCGCTCGTCCACAAGAAGAATTGCGTCCTCGGGCGGCTGGCGGCGCTCGGCACTCGGCGCTCGGCGCTCGGCACTCTTTGCTCTGCCCTGCTCTAGGCGCACGAGTGCACTCAAATAAAGTGAGCGCGCGGGCCGCCGGCTCCGATCTAATCCCGAGGCCCACTCTTGACCTCCTCTCGCATCTCGAGCACGCGCTCTTCGGCTCGCTGCGATGGCTGCGGGCGCCAAAAAAGCGCGCCCGTCGCCTTCGTGATCGAAATTAAGTGGGCCGCCCGGAGGAGTGGGCGCGGCCGGCGGGCGTGATCACTATTTCTACCTTTGCCAAGGCACCGGCGCGCTGACGACGTCGGCAACCAACTGGAACGAGGGCGCCGCCGCCGCCGCCGCCGCCGACAATGACAACGACCACCTGGCCGAGGCGGCGCTCAGGTAATAACTCCTCGCCCTTAGGTAAGCCGGCCGACGAGCTTGTTAAATCGCGGCCTCCATCGGCTGCAGGGCACGAGATGTCGCGGCCGTCGAGAGCTCCGCTGCTCGTCGCTTCGGCCGCACTCAACGCCCGCGCCTAGTTCATCGGCCGACGACTCGCTTGATTGGCTATGAAAGGGCCAACACGAACAGGCGACGGCCTCTAATTTTCTGCTTGCCTAGCAGGCGACTCGCATTCCGGCGCGCCGCCTCAATCTGGCCACTCAGGCTCGCCGAGACGTCTGGCAATCAGCGAGGCGACACAACTGGTGCGTAAGAGAGTCGCTGCCGGCGGCCGGCCAACTATCTGGCTGCTCGTGCGCAGTATTGAGCCAAATTGGCAACAATCTGCGGCGGGCGCGAGAATATTGCGAGCACGTGCACGTCCATAGGGTCGATGTGTGTGCGCGAAAACACGTCGCTTGCGGGCCTGAATATCAGCCAGACGACTCGGCAGAAGGCACGTCGGCTGTCGAATTGCAGCAGGCGATCAATCAGCGTGATAATCTGTCACTTGTGTGGGCGCCAGCTGACCGCCAGCGCGGCGCCACTTTTGAGGATGTCAATTTTAGAGTCAGGAGCAGGAGCGAGCCGAAGAGCGAGAGAGTTTGCTCGCGATTCAGCGACTCAGACGCCATTTGAAGCCGACTGAACGATGGGCCAACTAATGAATTCAGGTGAAGGCGGGGCCGAGGCTGGATCGCGAGGCGCCCATTAGAGCGCGCGGCTGGCTGGAGCAGTGGCGCTCGAAAGTCTAAATTGCACTCGATAGCCGATTTCGAGGGCGTGCGCAGCTCTCGAGCGGCCGCCAAACGGCCGCCAACGCGTCCGCCCACGCACACCTGTGCTCATTACTCGACGCCGCCCGCCAGGGCGGCGCATTTGAATGGAGAGAGGCGCGCGCGGGGGGCGGAGTAATCTCGGCTGGGGCGGTGCCCAGGTGAGCGCTCGCCTCGAGTCGCCCGCTGGCTCGGCGCGCCGCTCGCGGGTGTGAAATGGAGCGGGCCGAGCTGGTGGTCGTCTTGGGCGAGCTCGAGGCGCTGGCTGTCGTTGTTGTTGTTGTTGGAAGCGCCGCAGTGGGCGCTGCTGTTGCTATCATCGTCTAATTGGAGGGAAGCAGTTGGGCGCATTTGCGATCGCGATCATCGCCTCTGAGCGCCTCCTCGTGGCCGGCCCGAGCCGGAGCGGCGAGCAAATTGATTTCGGGCTCTCGGACGGCCGACAAATTGCGCCGCACGCGTCCCGCACTCGTCGACCATTCCAATTGTCCCGGCGCGACCGGGCCCGACGCCTCTCGCGAACGTCTGGCCGAGGGATCCATTCAAAAGTTGGCTCGTGGCTCGGCTAAAGAGGGCCGAGTGGGCGAGCGAGCGGCCGCTTTTCGGGCGAGCGGGCCGCCTGCCCGACTTGGCTGGCGTGCATTTCATCGGGGGCGAGCAGAGAGAGAGAGAGAGGGGCCAACTGCTGACCGAAATTCAATTCAATCCAGACAGACCTCGAGATCGTTTAACGGGCGCCCTCGTGTTGGGCGGTCGTCGTTGCCGACGAGGTGGGCGCTGGCCCAGCTCACACACTGACCGACAATCGCGCGCCGGCCACTCGGGCGGACTCGCACTCGCACTCGCACTCGCAATCACCAACACAGACACACGCGCGCGCCTCTTTGTAATTGTAGTCGCCGACGAGGCCGAGCGAGCACTCGGCAGCATTCTATTTATTATTGCCATGGCCAAGCAGTGGGCCGCCGTTCCGCTCGATGATCGGGCTCGCTGGCCGGGCCGCGCGCGCACACCGGCGCATAGGCACCTCGGTCGCTATGCACCGCCGACTCGAGTCAAATTAGCGCCGGCACGCGCGCGTCCAGAGCTTGATTGCTCTTTCGTGTGGCGGCTTGCGCGTCCGAGTGCTCGCGCGCGCCCACGAGTTTGGTGACCTCGTTCGCAACGATCACGGCGCCGACGTCTCGGCGGATTCGCGAGTCCGCGCTCGACGGCTCGAGCAGGTTAATGGCCACGCCGCCACTTGTTTGAGCCGCACAGACCTCGGGAGAAACTGGAAACGAGTCGAGTTGAGTCGAGTCGGAGGCAAACAAAGGCGAAGATGGCGACGGGCGCGGCGCGAAAATTGATCGAAAAAAGAGACAGCGGGCGCCGATGGACTTGGATATATGTAATGCACCCCGGGGGCAGCGGGCGCAACTCCGTCGAGCGCGGGCGTGGAAATTTTTCGCGTCTCGCAGTGGCGCCGTCGCGCTCGCTCTTAGTCTCGACTCGGCCAGAGAGCTCCCGAGTCGCCGACTTGAAAGGACGCCGCCTCCTTCTGGCCCCTGGGCGAGAGAGAGAGAGAGAGAGAGGCCGCTCGCATGTCGCCCGCGCGCCTGTCTGACCTCGCCACTGGCTCGAGCCGTCGGGCTCGCCAGCCGTCAGACTCATTTGCATATTGCGCAACGCCGGCGGCGGCGGCGCGCTCGAGCTCGTTTTCGAGGAAAATGGACGGCCCTGAGAACGGGAGCCGGGGCGGCTCGTGACAGCTGACTCGTGCGCGGTTAATGCACGCGCCCGCGCGGCTCAATTTCCGAGGCCGAACGGGCACCACGACTACGACCACGACCACGACCACGAGCACGACGAAGACGAAGTCAAAGTCGAAGACGACCGGAAAAGCTCGACTGGCGCGACTTTAGAGCGGCGCCGACAGCGACGCGGGGGCGGCCCCACTGTGGAGCCGCGCGCACTTCCGGGAACCGATCGATGGCGCACTTAGCTTTGCGCGCGCGTGTGTGTGTGTATGTGCGTATGGCTCCAAATGACTGGGAGCGCGCAAATGAATCCAGCCGCGGGCCAATGTGTATGTGTGTCCGCCTAATTTGTTATCTCCCCCTCCCTTTATGACAGTGATCAGAGCGGCGCACCCCTCGAATCGGCGGCTCGCGTGCATCGGAATGCGACCGCGTCGTGGTCGACTGGCCATTTTAGAGTGGCGAGTCCCACTCACCACCACCACCACCACGACAAGGGCAAGCTGCCGCCGGGTCGGCCACTGGTCGAGTCGGCGGCTCGCTGGTCGGCCGCTACAAAGAACAAGTGACAGAGCGACGCGCCAGTGAGTCGCGCGGGCCGAGAGAAAAATGGGCAGCCGTCGGGTTTCAGCGGCGACCACGGCGACCACGGCGCCCGACGCTGCTCGCGCCCCACTCGGTCAAGAGCCGCGCGAGCGACGCCGCGGGCGAAGCGCCAGTTAACGACCGCCACCGCCGCCGCCGCCGCCGCCGGCTCGATGATATATTGGAGGCGACGGCGCGATATTAGATTGCACAATGGGATGGGGCGCACTGGGTTGCGCGTGGGCGGGGCCGGGCCTGCGCCGTTCGTCGATCAATCGGCGGCCGGCGAGGCACTTGAGGCTCACGGCGACGACCGCGGCCCCGACCACAGCCGAGCCGCCCGGAACTGGCGCGCGGCGAGTTCGCGCGCGCGTGAAACTCGAGACGGGCGCCATGATCGCTTCCGGCCGGCGCTGTGTGACAACGGCCCCACGCGGGCCCAAATCTTATCTCATTTGCAGATGGAAACAGCGGCTCGCTCATGTTGCAAATGACGGGCCGGCCGCCGCCGCCGCCAAAGACGACGACGAGCGCGAGGCGCGCGAATAAAACTCGATTAACTGGACCTCAGTCAGAGTTGTGTCGCACCCGTGCGGCCCAAAACAAACACGCGGCCGCCCTCTGGACAGACCGGCCGAGACTCACCGATTTTTGCTGGCGCTGTTGTTGTTGTTGTCGCTGCGGTCGCTGCGGTCGGTCGCTCTCTCGTCGTGTCGCTTGATTGTCTTCTGCCTCGGGGTGGGCGTCGCCGTTTGCGTGCGTCCGCTCGGCCGCCATTTGGCTCTGGAGTTTCACTGACGAGCTGCTCGCGCGTTCGTCGGCCAGTCGGTCGGCCGACGAGCGCGACTCTTGAGCTTCAGCATGACGATCGTCAATACGCGACAATCGGCCGTCTGCCTCTTCCCGAGCTCGAGCTTGAGCTTGTGCTTGTGCTTGTGCTTCTGGTTGCGCTTGTGTTTGTGTTTGTGCTTGTACTTGTGCTTGTGCTTGTGCTTGCGCCGGTGGGGCCGCCTGACGTCTGGCCGCGGGCGCCGGCGACAGCGCGCGGCCCAGCAAATTGGACAGAGTGCGCGGTATTAGTCGGCCCAGCTGTCTGGCGGGCCGCTGCCGCCCGACTCGAGCCCGCTCAGCCGCACAGGTGGGCGTGGGGGTGGGCGTGGGCGGCGGTGAGGGCGGCGTGGGTGGCGCCGGGGGGGGATCGCCCGTGGCGCCGATCACAACTCACTGATTGCCTTGGCTGCTGCTCGTCAGCCCTCACCTCCAGCCGCTCGTGCGCCCGCGGCCCGCAATCAGCGGCGGCGCCCGCCCCGGACGTGCTCGGAGCTGCGCACCTTTGGCTCGAATTGTTGGCGCCTCGCGCCGGAAGTGGCGTCGGCTCGACACGCTCAAGGTGTGGGTGTTGCTGCGGCTGGCCCACGTGCATAGCACTGTCGCCGGCCTCCGTCTGGGAACGCTTGAGGCGCCATTTCTTGAGCCGCAACCAGCTGGGCGTGGGCAGCATTTGCGGGCAGGCGGCCGACCCGTGGGCGTGGCGGGCGAGCGTGTGTGAGTGGGGACGGCTCTCGCTGGGCGCCCGCGGGGGGCGGGGGGGGGCCAATCAAGAGAGGCGACGGGGCCTCGGAGGTGGCTTCTCACTTGCAGACGCGCGCGCGCACTTCTTGCGGCAAAGCCGTGCAGACAACGAGCTCGCGCAGTTTCGAATCGGAACTTTGGATGTGCGTCTTAATTGTTCGAAAGAGACGCCACTCTGGGACGAGACTGCGAGCCCGCAGAGTCACTTAATTGGCCCACTTTAAGTGTCGCGCGCCGCTACGCTGGAGTTGCGCGGCCGCGTCGATTTCGTGCGGCGTCGCCGTCGCCGCCGAGCAGCTCGATGTTTTGCGTGTAAATAAATTTCTTTCTCTCTCTCTCTCTCTTTCTCTCTCAATCTGTCTCTCTATTTTCGGCTCCCTCTCAATCAGTAGCTCACTCGCTCGCACTTGCGGCGCCCGAGCTCGACGCGCCGTCCGATTGGGCGTCACCGACTCGCACTTGCCGACACACAGAGCTGACGCGCGCGCCAGAACAGAAGAGTCTCTCAAGTGTGCGCTCGGCGTCTGGCTGGCGCTCCTCTCGCCTCTCTCTCGGCAACCGCTTGGCTTCCTCTTCTTCTCGTTAGTCTTGTTCGACTTCTCAGTCTTCTAAGTCTCCGTGGTCGAGTTGGTTTTCTGGCTCGTGTGGCTGGCGTCTTGCTCGAGGCCGCCGCGGCCGCCGCCCTCTCGTTGTCGTCTCGAGCGCTTCTTTTCGCCGGCTGCGCGCGGAACTGCTCGCGCGTCTCAGTCATCGACTTGTGAGGCTGGCGCCGGCGCGACGAGGCGAGCGCCAGTGGTGCCCGCGAGTCTTGATTGAGCTTCTCGTTGCATTGGCGCGCCAATCGGGTCGCGAGCGTCGTGAACGTCGTGAACGTCGTGAACGTCGTTGTCGTTGTCCTGGTCTCGCGCGGGGCCACGCGCCCACCCGAGCGCGCCTGGACCTCACCGCCGGCTGGTGATTATTTCCCTCTTTCGCTCGTCGACCGGTGTCGCTGGCGTCGCGGGCGACGTTCACTCGCCAACGCTGTGCGCCTCCTCTGTGTCGTCTGGACTCGAGTCGGTTGCTGGCTGGCTGGCTGGCTGGCTGGCTGGCTCGCTCGGCCGCTCATGCGCGGGCGCGCGATGATTAATTGATCCCAGAGCCTGCTGGGCGTTGTGTGGGCGGGCGAGGGCGCTTGTTAGCTGGCTGGAGTCTGGGTGCTGGCGATCGGAGGTGGAGGTGGTGGAGGTGGTGGAAGTGGTGGAAGTGGTGGAGGAGGCGGTGCCAGCGGTGCCTCTGGCGCCGGCTGAGCTGCGAATCAATTAAAAGTATGCAAAACAGGCTCGGGCCGATCGGGCGCGAGCGCGCGGACTGGCGACGGGTCGGCCGGTGGGCGAGAGTGGCGGGCGCGTGTCGAACAATCGAGGCGGCGCGCGCTCGCGCAAGGCAAACACAGCGAGAGCAGTACACAGCGGCCGGTGACGTGCGCCGCAGAGAAGCGCCGGCGCGAATTACAATCGCAGCTGGGGAAAAGCGAGCCGCCGAGCTCGCGGGGGCGCAATTGGGCGTCAGCGTTGCAATCGAGAGGCGGACTCTGGGCTCGCTCGCCCGCCCGCCCGCCCGACCGCCAGCTCTCTCGCTCACTCGCTCGTTAGCTCACTCGCCACTGGCTCACGAGGCGCGCGACTCGGGCCGGCCTGTCGACTGGATCCGTCTGCGGCGCTCCAGTGGCAGCCACGGGCGCGAGTTGAGTTCCTCTCGACAGCGGCAACGTGTCGCCCCGGGCTAATGTTAGACGCCGTAAAAATTGTCGAAGGGGTCGGCATGCGGGCGCGCTGACGGGCGTCATCAGCGCTCGCTCGGCCCGTCGTGCTCGTCGCTCGCTCGCTCACGCCTACAGCCGCACAGCTCGAGCGCGTCCAAATAATAATCTCTCCTCATCACTCGCGAGTCGCGACTCGCTAGCGAGCGAGCTGCACAATGCGCGCGCTCTTGCATAATCGGCCGCCTACTACTGTAACCTGTTTGCCGGCGTCGCCGTGGCCGCCGTCGCCCGCACACGAGTCGACAATGGATTTCCAGGCGGGGGCGCGGAGTTACGACCGGGGCCGGCTCGACATTTAGCGACGCCAGATCGGCGCCCGGCGGTGGCGCTGTCAGGTCGCCGCCGCCGCCGCCGCCGCCGCAGTGGCGCTCATGATCCAATCATGGCGCTCGTGTGCGTTGCATCCGCACGCCCGTTGCTGGCGCACAATGCCGACGACTCGACTCGATTCGATTCGATTCGATTCGACTCGACTCGATACGATCCGATCCGATCCGAACCGAGTCGATCCTCCACTCGACTCGACTCGACTCGGCCGGCGGATAATTGATATTTCGGCACCGTCGCACGCGGATCAAAATAGGCCCGCGCCTGCGACCGACCGAGTGCACGCACGCCACTTATTTTTATCCATTTCCAATCAGTATCGCCGGGCGGCTGCGACGGCGCCAGCGGTGGGCGCACCGTTATCGAGACTCGCGATCGGAGGCGCGCGCGCGGCCGCCAGTTGGCAGTCGGCTTGCCCGCGCCAAAGGTGAGAGACCGCCAGCCAGCCAGTGAGCCGAGCGAGTGGGCGGCGCGTGCTGGAGTCGTGCCGCCTGGCCGGCGTCCAAAACAAAGCGCCCGATTGCCGGCGGCTGGAGAGGCGCCAACACGAGCGGCCGCCGCAACGAGGCCACCACCAGTGCGCGCCCGCTCGGCCATAAAGCGACGCCGCGGCGGTGATTAGACGGCGGCCGGCGCCACCATGATGGCGCTCTCGCTCGCCGAGCGCGCGCCAGAGACGAACCGCCGGCGGCAACCTAACGAGCGGCCAGTCGGGCCGGCCGCTCGGCGGCCAAATTATAAATGGAAAGCAGTACAAGTGAAATGATTATTAACCCATTGAGGTGCTCGGCAGAACGCGCGCACACTCAGTCGCTCGCTCGCTCGGTCGGTGCTGGCTCGGCCGCTCGCCACAGCGCCCAGTCTATGTGGGCTTCAGTGCGCGGGTTGCACGGCGCTCGCAGGCCGAGTCCGTGCGCGCGCCCGCCGCACGACAACGATTTAGTTCTTTATCCTCGCCGCTCGAGGGGCGCCTCCTTCTTGGCGTCTCGGCGCCTCGAGCGCTCACGAAGCGCACCACTGGCCGGCCCGCCCGCCCGCGCCCGCCTGCCTCGCAATGATAATGGCGCCCTTGTCATAAGTCGCGCGCGACCACGTCGACTCATCTCGACGCGAGTGGGCGAGTTTGCGGCGCTGCGAGGGCGACAGCGGGCGCCTGCGGTGAGGCGCGCGCGCACAAGTTGCAGTCCATTAGAGGGCGCGGGCACGAGTTGAAAATGACAAGAGCGCGCGGCGAGCTGTCGCCCAAGTGGAGCGCCGCCAGCGCGCTCGCCTTACCTGTAACTGTTTGTGGTGTGCAAATTTGCACGCGCCTCCACACACATACACCCACTCACAGTGGCGGCCGCAGCCGCAGTCGCAAGAAATTGTGCACTGGGCGGCCAGACGGCCGCCAACTTGATCCCCTCGACAGCCCGGCCGCCGCCTCGACTGAGTGTCGCCAAGTGCCGCCGACTGGCACTCACAAGAGCCCGCGGGCCGCCAGTACATTGGCGGCCCAGTCGAGCGGCTCACTTTCTGGCGCACGTCTCGCGCGCGCTCGTCCCCACTGAGGCGGCCTTTGTGGCGCCCTCATAGCGATGGCGCCGACTTTAGAGGCCGCCGACGCGCAACACTTACGTCTCACTTCAATGGCGCCGCCGCCGCGCCGAAGTGCGAACGCCCGGCGGCCGCAATCAGCGGCGAGTCGCAAAATGTCGAGCTGCGAGCGAGGCCGACGCGACCGACGGCGACCAACTGAGCGGCTGTTGATGCAAAAACATGATACGCAGGGCGCGAGATCATTGCAGAGGTGCAACTGGCGCGGCTGCGCGCAACATCAACAAGAGCGGCGGCGGCGGAAGGGGCGCTTGCTGGCTGGCTTGCCATTTGCGCAACACTCGCGCAGTTAAGACATTGGCGTCTTCTTGTTCTTCTTCTCCGTCGTCGTCGTCGTCGTCGTCGTCGTCGTCGTCGTCGTCGTCGTCGTCAGTGAGCTACAAAATGTCAGCGCGAATAATGAGCTCCGCGAGACGACCACGACCGCGACCACGACGACAACGAGCGCGCTCTCGACGCTGCAGACGCGCCTGCAGTTTCTTGTTTATTTTGCACTCAAGGCGCGCCCTGAGCGACACAAACAATGAGCTCGCCACTCTACTTACTTTTGCCTCCACCTTCTCTTACTTCTCCTACTTCTCCACTTCTTCCAAAACTTCTTTCCAGTCTGTCACTGGGTCGCCGGCGGCGAGGCGCAGTTTAGTCGCGGCTCAGCTCACTCGTCGGCTTGGCCAGGCGAACAGTTGTGGGCGCGCAAAACTCAGCCGACGAGCGAGTCTTGACGCGCCAGCGAGCGAGCGCGCGCACGCTAATCGAGCCGGCGTTCACGTGCTCGCGGCCGAGCTCGCACACGGCGCCCACGGCACACCTGGAGCTCGTCGGCTCTGAGTGCGAGCGAGCGAGCGAGCTGGACTGGGAGCCTGTGCCTGTGTCTGGCAATGGCAGTTTTGCCTGGCCTTGTTGGCCGCGTTGTCGTTGTCGACGTGGTCGTGGTCGTCGCCGTGGTCGATGTTGTTAACGCTTTCGTTGTGCTGTGGCCGAGGACGAGTGGCGTCGATATTGAGCCGACTTTTGGTCAGGGCGCGTCCCCGCGCGGCGCCCTGACAGTCGCGTCGGCTGTCGAAACACAAAAAAAAAAAAAAAACTAAAAAAAAAACTGACGCACACTGGCGAGCCCGAGGCGCGCCGACTGGACGCGACGATGTGGCGCCACTTCCTGGCTGCAGGCGCGGCCGACGGGCTCAGCCGCGGGGCCTCGGGGCCTCGGGGGCTGTCCGGCGGATAGGTCGAAGTGCGGGCAGGCTAATTTAAATTCGCGCCTCGCTCGTCGCCCGGAATGCTTGTCGTCTCGCTTTCGCTCTCTTTGTGTGTGTGTGTGTGTGTGTGTGGCTTTGTGTGCGTCTTGTGTGTCGTGTCTTGGCGGTGGCTTCGAGCTTGCGCTTGAGCAGGGGCTTGTGTGTCTTGGGTGGCGAGCTCGAGCGCTTCTGCGTCGAGCCGTCGCTTCGAGACAGAAAGAGAGAGAGAGAGAAGGCCGCCGCTGGGCCGATGGCGTGCGAGTGTCTCCGTGTGCGGCGCCGTCGCCGAGCCGATCGATCGATCGATGAGCTGCTCTCTGTGTGGGTGGCGCTCGTGCGCGCGCCAGCCCGACTCTCACTTGCACTGCGCTCGCGCCAGCTCCAGCGCCGCCACTTGTGTGCCTACGCGCTGGCCGTCCGCCTCCAGCACGGCGCCCGACGCTCGAGGCTCGAAGCTTCGGGCTGGCGAGTCGCTCGGCCGGCCCGACTCGAAGGCACAAAACTGCGGATCGCGCACGCACTTGCTCACTCACACGACACACGCGAGAGGCGCGCACACACACACACACACACAAACTCGCTCTCAGCCACAGACACACACACAGACGCCGAGTCCGAAATGGATCCACACGTTGGCGGCGAGCGACGTGAATTATGAACTCAAGCCGAGGCCGCGCGAGCGGCGCCCGCGTCTCGGGCCGCGCAGACTCGAGCTGTGTGCCAGCGCCACGCGACGCCCACGTCTGCGCGCGCACGCCACTCGAGTGTCGGGCGGCTGTGCGCGGATTTGTGAGGCCGAGCGAGCGAAATGGGCGCTCGCCTGGCCGCAACAAAGGCGCCTCCCGGCGGCCGAGGCGCGAGCGAGGCCCGGCCCGCGGCGGCGGCGGCGGCGGCGGCGGCGGCGGCCAGAAACAAACGAGCTCGCCTGATGGATGGTTATGTTGATGTTTATGTAATAATCGTCGGCAGGCGGGCGGCCGCCGAGCAGGAGCACGACGACGACGTCGACGACGACGACAGAGACGAGCCGACCGCCGCTCGCCTCGAGTCGCATCAGCCGCGCCGAGTGAATATCGGGCGGCGGCGAACAGGCGAGCGCGCAAACACAATCGACTCTTATCGCGCGTCCCGAGCTCATTGTCTGCTCGGGGCCAACGACGGCGGCGACGGCGGCGACGGCGGCGACTGGGCGCAAATCTAGCGAGCAGAATGGCGCCGGCGTCGAGTCGGCCGGCGAGCGAGAGAGAGAGGCGCGAAAATGATGAGAATGCGCCGCCGCAAGGGCCCGGCCGAGGGCGCGAGTGGGCGGGCGGCCGAGCGAGCGAGAGGACAGCCGAACAACCGAACGACCGGCCGGCCGACCGACCGACAGCCGAGCGCAGACTCGTGCGCGTTGCGCAATCGGGTGCGAGATTGCTTTTTGAGAAAAGCCAACTCCAATAAGCTGACGGCTGGCGGCGCCACAAACGGCCGCCCGCGAGCGCCCGCACAAACCAAAGCCGCAGACGGGCGCACAGAGAGAGAGAGAGGGGCCACTTTTGGGGGGCGCACGGGCGCAGAAAGTGGAGCAGACTATTCGATTGGGGGCGCCCGGTGACGGACGGACACACTCAACGAGCGGCACGCCAAGCCAGCCGCCCACGCAGGCCCGCCGATCGATCAGGTCGCCAAGAGAACGCGCGGCGCCGCGCGCAGACCTCAGCTCTCGTGCCCCATTGGCGGCGGCCGGCCATTAGCGCGCGAGCCGCTCGGGCCCAAGTCATTATTTGGATTCAATCGACTCGAATGGAATACGAATCGCGCCCACGCGCCCGCAGAAGCTGCAGCCCCCTCGCCCTTCATCAGCGAACAGACTCGCTGTCGCCCGCGGGCCCCCGCGCGCTCGTCAACAGGTTCAGGCCCACTTCCTGTCACCGGTCGCCAGCGCCCAGTGTGAGCCCCACTTCCGGTGCGCGGCTCGCTCAGGGGGGGGGGCGACGGGCGCGCTTGTGAGTGGCGAGTCTGGGCGCAGAGCACAGGTGGCGCGCGACTCTGCGAGCGGGCGTGCGGGCCTCGAGGCGAGCAGACGCTTGCTCGCGTGCACTTCCTCGTGGGACGCGAGCCTCGCGGGCGCGCAAACTCGTCAGTCAAGTTGTTGACGAGCTCGCGCTAGACACACTCAGGTGGCGCCAACAATGAGATTTTTCAACAAGCTCGCGCGCCGCACCCGCGACAACGACCACGACGACGACGACGACCATAACCTGAACAGCCTCGAGTCGAGGCGTGCCCGCATAATTATACCTCGGCGTCGCGGTGTTGAAACAAACACAATCGATTGCACGCGGCCTCGACGCCCACGGACTCGAATTTTTCCACTCGCCGAGCTCAAGGTCGCGCATCTTCGAGACTTGGCTCAGTCCGACTCGAGGCGTCTCCACGCGACTCGGCTCTCGGCGCTGCGCGCGCACAGGTGAGTCTGGCTCGCCGCCGACGTGTCGGTCGAGGCGCGCGCCTGCGCTCGCGGCCGCGCTCACCCGCGAGGTCATCAACTCGGCGGCGCTACGGGCGGCCATATCAAGATCGCCGACAAAAGGGTTCACGCGCCACTCGCTCGCGGTCAGTGTCCAGCGGCGGCCGGGCGAGGCGCGCGCTCGGCGCAGCCATTGCGTCGCGAGCCGGCCGCGGGCACAGACGAGTGCGCTCGTGGCGGCCAGACCTGTGCGGCGCACGTGTGCCGGTCAGCGACGCGCCGGCCAGACGCGCAGGTGAGTTGATTAGAGGGGCGGGCCTGTGCGGGTGGGCGCGCGCACGAGATCGCGTCTCTGTGCAAAGCGCACAGGTTGAGCGAGTGGGCCGCACGAACTCAGGCCACCTCGAGGAGCGACTCGCACTCTGGCCGACGCGCTCACCCTCGCCGCCAGCCGCGCATTTATATCCGATTGCGTAACGAACGAGCTCAGGACGTGGCGGCGGAACGAGTCCGCAGCACACGAGTTCGCGCTGTCACTGAAGACTAGGAACGTCGACGCGGACGAGGGCGAGGACGAGGACGAGTACGACCACGACCACGACCACGACGATAATAACAACCAGAAGCTAGATCTGCAAAGACGGAAGGACTGATTTGGTGGCGGTCGCCCGCATGAAGTGTTCTCGGGATTCCCGCGTCGCGCACTCGATCAAAGTCTAAAGATCCAGAGTCTCTGAGAGTTGTCGTCGTCGTCGCCGTCTTTGCCGCGCTCCTCGCCCTCGACTAAAGCTCGACGAACGCCTGAGCCTCGCCAAGTTCGAGAGGGCCAAAGTCCAAGACGACGAGGGCGACGCGCCTCCATTTAGACGGTGGCCAGGGCGCCAGTCGGCTCGACGCAACAGCGAGCGCGCATGCAAACATCTCCACAATAGCGCCCGCAAACACGTACACACACACCAACACACTCAGTCACACACACATACAAAATAGCAACGAGTAGAGAGCAATTGTTTGGCGAGCAAATACTCGCAACAAGTGCCCGAACCGAATTCGTTCGCACACAACACGACGCCACAGAGCGCAGGCTGGCGGGCTCACGAGCCGGCGAGCGCGCAAACGAAGGATCGCCAACAGGTCGCGAGTGCGGCTGGCAAGGCAGTGCGAAGCCAGCCGCCAGTGAGTGGGAGGGCGAGAGTGTCTCGCAAGGAACCGACACAACTGCGCACCAAAGTCGGCCGAGTCGAGGCGCAGTGGCGAAAGTCGGCACCGAGTTCGGGCGAGCGCGGTCGAGCTAGTGGCGCGCAACTTGCCGACGTGCGCCAGCGCTCGGCGCCAGTCTGTCGGTGGCCGGGACTCAGCGAGCGAGCGAGAAAGTTTATGAAGTCGAGGCGGCAACCGCGCGACGAACGGACAATCAAGAGTTGGAGGCGGCAAGCGAGCAGAACAAGAATTGGCATACAGCTGGGCGACGGCGGCGGCTGCGTTTGTTGTCGTTGCGCTATCGAGCGAGTGCATCAGCCATCAGTCCGTTAGGCAGGTAGACGAGCGCGCGCGCACGAGCGAGTGCGAGAGAGCAAACAGGTGAGAGACACACAGCGCTCGCGTCTACAAGCCTGAAGCCCGCCAAGACCGCGACTCGGAGCTCGCATTCTTTGTCCCCGCCCCCGTCGAGTTGCGACATCTTTTAACCCAGACTCTTGCCTCCATTTTAATTGTTCTTATTCATCTACTCAAGCTCGCCGTTGGGCTCGCTCGGAATGGTCAGATTTTAACTCAAGACGTCTGCTCACTACATTCTTTTAATCTCTACAGTACAAAAAACAAAAATACTCTTATCTGAAACGGAAACGCATAAGCAAACCACTCACAAACACACAACTTTTGTACCACAAGTAACCGACCAACAACAAGCAAATAAGAACCCTCACAATGCAACACCACCGAACGCAAGTGCTCGGCCGCGACCACGTCGGCCAGCGACCCGAGAGTAGCACCTCCATCGAACAGCTCAACGACGACATACTCATGCGCATCTTCGACTACCTTGACTACGACGACAAGCTCAGGCTGCGCGCCACCTGCGCCCGTTGGCGCCAACTCCTCGACCGCCAGCTGGAGCGAGTGACAGCTCTATGGCTTTGGCCCGCTTCTTCGAGGGCCGCACACGAGTTCACCTCGGCACCAGTCTCAGGTGCGGCCGAGCACCAGTTCGAGCGCCGTCGCACAGGCACCCTCTTCAACAACTACCTCTTCCAGTCGCCCGCCGACCCCGAGACCCAATGCTACTCAGTGGCGCGCTACGATCTGCTCCACAGGTCACTGAAACAACACTACGAGTCCATCAGCGTTCTCTCTCTCGGTCGCTTGCACATTTCCTACAGACTGCTCATTGTGCTAACTCAAAACTTGCCCAATCTGCAGCACCTCGAGCTCATCCACTGTGCCTCCAAACTCGACGACGGCTCAGCAAAACGCTCCAGCCGCAGTTCGCAGCACCAGCCTGACCCGGAAGCGGCCAGCAGGTCGCAGACGTCGCCGGTAGTGCACTCATTCGGAAACTTCAATAGTGAGCATCAAGATGCACTGAGCGAGGTGCTCAAATCGATCCACTCAAATGCGATCTACAATCAGCACGCCAACGAGCAGTTCAACGTCCGAGATAGACTCATCAGAAGCCGGTTCGTGCGCGACTGTGATCTCATCCGAGAAGCGAAACGTCAACGCCAATGGTCGCAGTTGCGCCATTTACTCATCAAGGAGTGTAACCTGATGAACGAGTTCACACTCAGTCTTTTGCTCTCGATCACCAGCCACTCGCTTCAACACCTCGAGATTGAGAAAAACCAATATCTCACGGGCGAGTTCCTCAATTATTGCGGGCAACACCTCAAGGTGCTCAAGATAAAACATTGCCCATCCCTAAAACAGACGTTCGTCAACGACCTCGTCAAGATTCGCAAGCTGCTTGGCTCGGACATCCGGTTCGGCACGGACACGGCCCACGATCAAGCAGTGCCCTGGTCGTTGTCGTCGTCGTCATCGTCGCTCAAGTTTATGGTCTCATCGGCGGGCTTGGCGGCGGGCGTCTCTAAGGCCGCTCGTTTCGCTATCTTGTTTAGCGCCTGATTCACGCGCTTGCTACGAAACATCTCGGGGTTTCTGTTAGCCTGGGTCTTGAAGAAGAAGGTGTCAATGGTTTGCTGAATCTTGCGCTCGTTCATTTTCTTCAGCACTGGCAACAGTTTCTCATCAGTGCGCTTCTGGTCCCAAGCGAAATTACGTCTGGTATACTCGCGCAACTCGTCCAGATCTGGCGTGCCCCAGGTGAATTGTTCGCTGGACGTATCGGCCACAGGCTTCAGGTAGCCCTCGTAGACGGCCCTGGATGGAAACTCTTCAGGCAGGTGGTATTTCAATAGCTTCCTCCTTTTCTTATCCCCAAGTTTCTTCTTGTCACGCAGCGCCTGCTCATGCCACTCCACAAACTTGACCAATGGCTCCATCTCATCGCCAGGGAACTCGCTGAGAATTTCGAGAGCAGTCACGGGACCCACATTCATAATTCCATCCGTGTAGTCACTACCTACAAGCATTGCAAAGCAAACTAAATTTTCCCTAGTCATCCTGATATGATACTCAATGTCGGTCATTTTGTACTGCATCACATATTTGTCATCACTAAAAAAGTATCTGAACACATTCTGAGCTCCGAAGAGCCAGATGTCGCTATCGTCCGTGATTGTGCCCGCAGTCAGCTTGAGCTCCTCAAGCTTGGCACACTGTGCCTCCGCCTCACCTGTCGCATCCAGATATGGAATTCCGAAGAGGCGCAAGAGCTCCTTTGCATCCTCTATGACTTTGCTGGTTACTTTGTTGGTTGTTCTTTGTGCTTTCATTTGATCGATTCTATATTGACTCTCGCCAAATGCTTGTGTTTGTGGATAATATTGCACATGTTCGCGAGGTGGTTTCTCAGAGGCCTTTTCATTTTGCTCACCACTCGGTTGCGCAGGCTGACACTCGGGCAATTCGGGCGAATCTGATTCTTTGGAATCGTCATTAATTACATGATAGTCAACTTTCTCAATAGCGGTTTTAGTCTTGGAGGGTTCGACGTGGTCAAGTACTTCTACACTATCTGACAAAAGCTCACTAGTTCTACCAGGTGCTTTGATTTCGTGCAAGATTTCGCAACTTATGTCGGCGGGAGGTGTACGGGATTCAAGACTGTCGTCGTGACCCTTAGGTGAGATAGGTTCCTCTATTGTTGAAGACCCAGTTGAAGGCTCTTCAATGTCAATTATAGCTTTGGCTTGTACAACTTCCTCTGGAGAAGCCTTTACTTCTGTAGGGCTGTGGCAGGGCTGACTAGGTTTTGTTTGCTCAGATGTGTTTGCTACAATCTTCACATCGTCGTCCGAGCTTGAATCACTGGTATTCTTATGATATATCACCGTCGATCTCAGTTTCAGTTTCAGGCGATAGACAGGATGTGTTCAGATCTTCATCAACGAAACTGTTTGCAGCCTCAAGGTCAATATTCAGACTCGGGTATCGTGATTTGATACGATCAGTCAGGGTCTTCATTGTAGCATCTCTCATCTTGGACAACGATTTGTTCGAACTCGAAAATTCATCAAGATTCTTTTTTATACTTGTTGAGACCTTACTCTGGCAATTTTCGGTCATGGGTTTGGTGTCTGGAATCTCAACCTTTGATTTATAGACTACCTGCTCCTCGGTCTTCACCTCAGTCTCATTTCGATGAGAGTTGGACGAAGTCTGCATCATTTTTGGATCGTAGGTGCCATTTGCTCGGTAGAGTATGGTAGACTTGGCATCAGATTGAACCCTGAATGCTTGGACTGTGCGTCCATCCGACAACTCGCCGGTATAGTTAGTGCAAATATCTTTTTCACATTTCTCAATTTTCTCCTGTATCTTGCGATTCTTCATGAGGCGGTCCAGTTGGAAGTTGGAAAAAGAATTGGCCTCTTCGGGAAGGTAGCCAGAATTTCTGATCCGCTTGCGAGATGCTTTCAAATCTTGCAAGATCTCGTAACGTATCTCGGCTGGAAGTTGCTCGAAATCCCTGGAGTTGACATCAACTTTGGACGAATGTCCGACCATCTCTAAGTCACTGTCAGATTCAGAGTCGACCTCTTCCTCTTGTTTGTCCTCCTTTTTGGTGTCAGTGTCTGGCGGCAGGTAGAATAAGTTGAAATCCTCCTCGCCTAGTTTTTCAGCAGCCACCAAATTGTTGGAACGCAACTCTGGTAATGTGATCCTTAGGTGATCGATGTCAGCATCTGGATATTGCGATTTTATTTGATTGGCGAGGGCCCTCATCGCGGCGTCTTGAACTTTGGCCAAAGTTTTGCTGCGGATGTTTTGACGTCTCTCGAGAGTCCGCCTCTTGAGGACTGGGGCTGGACCATCGAACACGAAGACTGGTTTGATGCGGTAGAATAGTAACTTTGAGATTCTGTTGAATAGACCTAACTTGTGCCCTTCTAGATTCGTTGCATTGTCTTTGTCGCGGAAGCCACGTATAAACTTGTAGAGCCACAGTGATTGGACACGCAACAGACCAGTATTCTTCCCTCGAGACCCCTCAACCTTGACAGGCGTGTCCAAGAACAGATTCAAGGATTATCCCATAGTCCTAATACTCCCATGCTGAGTATTTCACTCTAACTTATGAGATCAATAGAGATGTCGGAGAGTAAAAATACAGAAATTTACAGATACTGAGGTTGCGTGTTGTCTGTATGCCCGCTTGATGTCTTAGGCCATGAAGGTGCGCGCGCAAACAGTCACGTGCCAGTATTCCATGAGTAGTTCAATCAACTGACATCTAGATTCCAAAACAAAATCACTCCTCAATTCTTTACGTCATACTTGGTTTGTAGGGAAGCTCGGGATTTTATCAAACTTCCTGTCAGTCAATTAACACATCATGAACAAGAATCGAGGCGAACATCAAAATAGAGGGTTGGATAACCAAGGGGGCGACGCAAAACGTGAACGACCAAAAAAAGAAAGCATAATCGATCTCAGCAAGTTTGTTGACAAGCAAGTGAGGGTCAAGTTTCAAGGCGGCCGGGAAGCAACTGGGAAGCTCAAAGGATATGATCATCTACTGAATCTAGTTCTTGATGATACAGTTGAGTACCTGCGCGACTCGGATGACTCCTACAAGCTAACAGAAAGTAAGAGGAATCTAGGTTTGGTTGTGTGCCGAGGACCCGCTGTCACGGTCGTATGCCCTCAAGATGGACATGAATCAATCCAGAATCCCTTTCTTGCAGACTGATAATTAAAGAGACGTAAAAACTATGAAGTAAACTCCAACCGCTTAACTACTGACTATAAGGCCCTGACGCAGATTCACTGCCGCAAAGCGCGTACACTCACACGTGTCTAGACGCACTCTGTGTCGACTTTCTCTCTTTGGTTTGGTTAAAATCGCAAACATAAATCATAACTATAATACAGCAGATATTCTCCTACTTTCCAACATGCCTCTTATTATCGTGACTGGCAGACCATGTTCAGGTAAATCTACCGCTGCCAAGGCTATCAGAGACTTCTTCCAACGGGAATTGGCAAAAGAGGGTGATTCTCGCCGGGTACGTATTGTCAGCGACAACGATACCCTAGATTGGGACGGTCGGGACAATATATACATGAGCATTCCCAAAGAAAAAGAACTAAGAGGCTGGCTCAGGGCTGAAGCGTCGAGATATGTAAATCTAGATCAGATAGTGATCCTTGATGCCGCGGCATACATCAAAGGTTTCAGGTATGAACTTCACTGTCTCAGCAAAGAAGCAAAAACCCAGTACTGTGTCGTTGAGATGCTGACAGATTTAGCAACCACCTCGAGATGGAATGAAGATCGCGTGACTCATTGGCTGAGTATGTCCGATAGAGATGTTGATGAGCCTAGCCCCGGTTATAAGAAAGAGACATTTGAGGCTCTATTGATGCGATACGAAAAGTGTGATTCTGCCAATCGATGGGACATGCCTCTATTTACTGTCACATCTACTAATCCCGAAGACATCCCAATGGTTGATATATACAAGGTCATCACTAGAAACGAACCACTGGTACCCAACAAAAGCACAACCACACTCATGTCTGCAACAACGATTTACAAGCCGCCTAGATAAGAACACTGTCAGCTTTCATTCTGAGTAACTTTTTTAATTGGTTATCTTTCTGTAACCAATCTTCCTGAGAAACCTTCTGAATCTCTGAGCATTTATAATGAATCTCGTCAAATATCCCGGGCAGCCTTCCCTCGAACATAGTTGCACTGCATCTGCAAATTCCTTAAAAGGGTAAAGTTCTCTGTCTTTCTTATTGAATGCGAAACGGAGGTGTAATCTCTCATTGGGGTAGGTGTCTGGATTAACCTTGATAATAAGCCATAGGCTATGGCGCAGTCCAAAGATTGCAACAGCAAACTCATACTTGTCTTGTTTGTTAACAATGTGCCTATAAAACTTGAACAATTCTTCTATCTCAGCATCTAATCTACGGTGATGCTCCTCCAGCTCGTTTTCTGCCCTCTGGATGCAATCATTCAAAACTTCAACGTTGTGCATCAAAGTGTCAACACCACTAGTTCTATTTGATAGGATTGTCAGATTATTCGAGTCATGAAACGCTCCAAATAATGTGTCATTGGCGAACTGATCTGTCAAACTGGATATGCTGCTTATGTCTGAGATCCTTGTCATTGAGGCTCTTCTATCTGGCGAATGTTCCTCAGTCAAGTGAGTGATTGTTTTGTATTCCGTTTCATTATCATCTTGATCATCATCATCGTCGTCTTCCGGTCGATCAATCATGTCATTTTCGTCGAGTGTTCGATCTGGAACTACAGTGAGTTCCACCATATCGTTAGTTTGGTCCACAAGGGACATGTCGGTGCAATTGTAAATTGTGGGGTCTACTACATCAATCGCTGTGATGTCCATATCTTCACTGAGGAAAAAGCAGGTGCCATCCTTGTAAGTAAACTTGTCGCTAAAACTGACAGTTCTCGAGTCCCTGCTAACTCGTTTATCAGGAGGTCTTAGGATAGATGAGCGTTTCCTCTTGGTGGGCTGTATGGTGACATCGAATGATTCATTGACGTCGGCCTGCATCTTGAATTGTGACAAAATACAGGAGAACCTCTGCTTGCAATTAGATTATAATGTCCTGATGGGATTCCGACTTTCCGGGAGTCAGGGGAAGAGTATCAATGTTACTTGTAATCCGGCTGATATGGATTGGGATAAACAACTGTCAAACGGAAAGTCAAAAGTTAGTTAGGCTGCTTGACGGAATTCATGCAAAAGACTTGCACGTTTTCTGTTAGGCGCCGAGGAACACAAACTGCCTGTCGTTGTGATGTCAAGAATTTATGGAGAAAACTAAAAACGGCCGTCAACATCGAGCCGGGCGAGCGCGGGTTCGGGCGCCGTTGAAATGCAGCACTCGATCCGAGTAACACGCCTACTCTTAAAACTCGGGAACTGTGACATCGGGCACAGGGTAGTCGTACGGTCGCAATCTGCGGTTCCTTGAAACGCCCAGTTTATTTGTTAGCTTTTTCCCGCGACTCGCACTGGGGAGCGGGCAACTCGTTCAAGCAATCCTGCGGCAGGATTCCTGCCATGGATGCGAGCGGGACACAACAAGCATAATCTCTTGTACGCCAGTTCATCAAACATGATATATGTTCATAGTGGTCTCCTTGTGATTAATGTAGTTAAGATACTCACTCCTGTCAACATGCTTTGGGATGCGATGCTATCAGACGCTTCCACTCTTAAACGGGACTGAGTCAATTGTCAACGATGAACAACACTGAATATTTTACAAATCTGAGACGGACACAACATTAGACATAGTATTGAGAGGTTTGAGTATTCTCAAAGACCTCCTAGAATGGAGATAACACTTATCAAGGACCTCAAGGTTGGCGTTAGAAATGTCAATCTCTTTTTTATTGTGATCGAAGTAGCTCCTAGAGCAACGAATACGAAAGAAGGGGCTGAGATACGCACCTGTAAAATTGCCGACCGCTCGGCCTGCATCAATTTTTCCATATGGGGCGAACTGGGCAACTATATCCAGCCAGGTGATATTTGTAGGCTTTCGAAAGGATACGTTGCCAGTTGGAAGGCGACACCCACACTCTACATGGGCAAGGCAGGCGAGTTAACGAAGACCGGAGAGTTTTGCATGATATTCAACGAAGCTTTAAACATGTCTGAGGTTAGTGTAAACAATCCACAAGTGCTTAACAGCGCGACGCCAATCAACTCATCAGGTGCGACAAATCAGACTGTTGTTGAGATTGAATAATAAAGTTTTGAACAAAGGTGTATGCAGCCAGAAGAGAACGGCTAAAGATCTCAGTTATCGCTGAGTATTTCGAGTCTCAGGACCAATTCAGAATACCATTGGTACAGGATCTGTTTAGTTTATATCAGACTGCAACTCGTTCCTTGTAGGATTGCGACAACTCTTTGACCTTCTCTATGTAGAGTTGCATTGCCTCGAATGTATCCATCCCCTTAAGCTTGAGCCACTCGGCGCGCTGTCGATTCTCAGTTTCATTTTTCTTCGATTCTGAGGTTGCAAATGGTTGATGATGAAATGTTAGAGAAGCCCATAGGCAACTATCACAAGA